>DWCF01004991.1:0-15148 GCA_018230265.1 Delias oraia | reverse complement strand
CTGAAATTATCATTTGGCTGCATCGGTTTTGATTCGATTTCTGCCTTCAGACAGATCGATATTCATGTTGCAAGTTATATTCATCAGTAAATACAACTATCTTAATTGGCTTCATTTTCCCTCGCTAAGAAATAAATTCATAGTAAATTGCTGAAACTTTCTCCTCGTTAATAATTTAGCCTCAGATTCTTTAAAATATTAATTAAATTAAATATCTTTCAGACTTTTTTGACATAAAATGTGAAATATCCGAGATTCAAATGTAAGTAATCTCCGCTCGATACTCAACAATTATATAAGCAGGCAAAACTGTGTCGTCACGTGGTCTCGAACCGGCGGAGGCACGGCTCCTACGTAAGCGTAACTTTAACATATAGATGACGAAATGTTTAGCAGAACATTGTAATTCTTGAATCACATTAACATTTTTTATTTATATTGCTAATCTACGTTCAGAGCATAATAAATGATAGACAAACGTTTCGCAGTTGATAGAATGAAACAAATGAGTCAACATTTATTTCCTCTCAAAAAGGTGCAACTTATCCTTACATGAATAATAACAAATTTCTCGAACACGTCGAAACCTATGAGAGAGCTGCAGTCTGTACTACGCTCAATTCAAGGAATTGTGTGTCAGTGTGTGTGTCTATTCGTATAATAAATAAAATAACCCACTCTGAAGAGGAGCGGTAATTCTTATAAAGTTACAAAAATAAATAAAAATTTTGATAGTCTCGTAGCTGAATAGTTTTAAAAGTGTACCATGAAGCGAGAGGTATCGGGTTCGAATCTCGGTCCCGACGATTATAATTTATTCGGTCTCTGGAAGGACTTGACAGTGGTCAGGGGAGTGTCTTAAAACTGTCAAGACTGTCGCACCCGTGGGAAACCCATTCTGAAGCATATGCTAACGCACTATTTGGGCCGGCTCGTTCGAAGTGACGCCACGGGCTCACAGAATATTAATCATAAAACGGTACTTGTACTGTATTTCGCATAGTGAGTGACGTATAAAACCGGCAACACAGTCAATGCTCGGTTGGTGATGGGCGGCGGTGTTCTCCTACTATATAGGAGACCCACCTGCTCCGCTGTCCGCTATATAATGAATAAACTTATTTTTAATTACTTTGAATCCATTACTCGTGCAAAATTACCCTCCGATTGAGCGCTCTTTCCCTTTCCCGTCGCACATCTGTTACATGTCGGTTGTACTGGCTGTATAGACTTTTCTTCTTTTAATATAGTTGTACTGGCTTTTAGACTATATTATTTAATATTTTTAGATAGATTTAGTCATAGTATAGCAGACAACGTAGTGGGTGGGTCTCTTGTAACGTAATACCGCCGCTCATCACCAACCGCGCCACAGTTCGCGGTTTGGTTGTGTTGCCGACTTTTTACAACACTTAAGCAGCATTTATAAAGACCTTCAATATCCTCATCGACTCTGCGAAACACAATAAAAGCACCGTTTCACGCTGTATTCTGTGAGGTCGTGGTATCACTTCGGACCAGCCGGCCCAATTAGTGCGTCAGCATATGCTTCAGCATGGCTCTCCCACTGGAAATTGTATATTACCTGTTAATTCTTTTCAGCCCTGTAATACGGTATAATTAACCACAACCACATGAAATGTACCACAAGCCTTATGAAAGTGAATAAGGCGTATATACAATTGTTTGTGCAATCGCAACAACACCATCATTATATCTTAAAGACATACGTATCATCGCCTCTACCATACACTCTTCCAACATAGAGTAATTACCCTCGCATCAATAGCGGCCAAGCAATCCGGCACCGAGTAGAGCTCGCTGCGAGGCGTGAGCTGCCACCAGTCCATTCTCTAAACCACTTCACTGCACTTTCCACCCGACACTACCCAGTCCATTAATCACTTTTATCTTTTCAGTTAGATCTCTTGAGTCTTGACTAGTCTTTGTGAGAGTAAACTCGCTAAGAATTAATTTATAGCACTTCGGGTTTAATCTCGGGATTAATTCAAAAGCGAACGATGCAACAAAACTATTTGCTTGCTAAACAATACTTCTATAATACCACTATGATCTCTTTATGAATAAGTTCTAAGAGAACAATCACAGCACTTCTATTGAAATCTCATTAAAACATCTCTATAAAGATAAATATGTTTTTTATAACTGCGCGTGTAGTTTTTAATTTTTATCAAGTCGTAATTTTTTGAAGTACATATGGATGGACATTCGTTTATTTTAAGTGAGCCTGCTCGTTAGCCTCTCTATTTTTATTCAAAATTGGACACCTACATATATTCATCGAAGAAGTCTTAGTATATGAAAAAGCTCGGAAACCCAGGCTTCAGGCTTTCTCGGTTTTACGACTACAAATACGCGTCATCAAGACAATGACAATAACTAAAAGGATTTGCTAGTAAGAACATATAACTAATTGGAGGGAGAACAAAGTCAAGAGTCTGAAAAAGTTGCGAAATAAACATAGTCATGCTAAACGTTAATGCTCTGTTAATTGTTCAGTCACTCCAGAGCTTTGCTCCGAAAGCAAGATAAATTGTTTGCGTGAATAATAAATGATGCGACCCGAAATTGACTGTGACAATAAGTTAACGAAGAGATATTATGAAATATTATTCAAAAATACAAATTCCAATTACTTTCTAAATAGAATAATTAATATAGAAATAAAGATGACTTGTAATTTAGATAAGTCCTTAAGCCTTATTGAGTTATTCCGATATGAAAGTAGTAAATATATATTAGATTATATATATGTAAATAAATAATTCAGTCATATAATTATTGAAGAATTTTTTTATATTACACTATTTCTTATTTATTATAATAAATATATAGCGGACAACCGCGCCGCGATCTAAACTTTGGTGTGTGTTGCCGGTCTTACTCCGCTATAGTGGTGCTGTGACCCTTTCATACCCTTCCAAAGATAAAATAAAATCTATAAATTTTATCCAGACCGGTAATCGAATCGATATATATGACGTCACGGTAGCTTACAAGACCATTCGGCATCGAGGCTCTTAAAGAAGAAAGTCACGTATTATGAGGCAGTACGCATTGCTGACCCAAATACCAAATAGATTTACTTGTGCAATTTTCTTTAATTCTACTACAAACATTTCTTTTCATCCAAACAAAACTGTCTCTAAATTAGTTGTAATTAAAAATAGCGAAATCACCAATGTCTACAAGTTACCACCATTAACAGATGTTATCAGTTCAAAGTCACAGCTACTAATAAGCCCTAATCCACTGTGGTTCAGCTGGTAATCTGGTTACCATAGCAACCGATCCACCCTTCAATCTCCATCTGATATGGCTATCGGGATTATTATAGGCCTTAAGGCATGAGCGCCTCGTAGCGAAGCGAGGGGTGAGGGTAAGGGGTATTTTTAGTCGGTCTCTGAAAAGGCTGCAGCATTTGCCTTGCGAGTGAGTGTCTTAAAAACGGGTTCGAAATCGAAACTTCTCACAGTACGTCGGAGCGAGAGGTTGATACTTGTATGTATTTGTTTGCTACAGGCTTGCTTAGCCAGACTAGAGACTAGTACTAGAGACTAGACTTAGGTTGAGAGACCGTATCACTCCCGTTTAAAAAAATAATGTTTTAATTTTTAGTAAAACTATTTTTTGTATGGTAGAGCGGGTAACGGAGCAGATGGGTCTCCTATATATGGTAAAAGAACACCGTCGCCCACGAACAACCGCGCCAAAGTCTGTGCGTTGGTTGTGTTACAACCTTTTTACAGCGTTTAAGCGGAATTTCTAACGGCCTTCGATATTCATTCAGCGAAATACAGTATGAGTTCAAGATGAATATTCTGTGAGCCCGCATCACTTAGGACGTGCCGGCTTAATTAATGCAGCATATGCTTCAGCATGGCTCTCCAGTGGATGAGCCCCGTCATTAAATGATATATGATATCTTGATTACGAACATTTATAATGTATAAACAAGAATTACTGATATGCATTTTATGATAAGATTAAAACGAATAATATGTAGTATGTACTTATTTCAAATTGGCTCAAATAGCCATTATTTAAAGTACAGACAGAAATATGAGAATTCCATTTTAAGTTAAGCGAGAAAGATAATTTCTCGCTAAGTATTATCGGGACTTATCGTTTGATAAAACATTTATTTCGCATTAAATGTGATCCGGGCTTATTTCAATGGCAAAGGCATTGTTGATTTGGGTGTTTTTGAGTGGTAAAATGGAAAACACGAGAATGTTTATATAATAAAACTGTATCCAGTCAAATTCAAAGATCTTTTTATAAGGGAGATGATTCAGGAACACGCCTTTGAGTAAACTTTATTTGAGAAAACCCAGCCGGGTTTTAGTTGATGCTGTGTTTACTATCTTATGTACATTAATTTTAGTGACCGGTCGAGTGTCTTATGTCTCACCCGTCGGAGAGTCGAGTCAAAGCGTAAGCTGACGCACTAATTGGGCTGGCTCGCCAGAATTAATACCTCGGACTCACAGAATACCAGCGTGAAACAGTATTAGTTCTATATTTCGCAGAGTTGGTAATAATAGCCCGCAAAGCGGCGTAAAAAGCCGACTCTATATGTAGTTTAAAAATTATTCTCATAGTATGACTCATTAATTTTCTTTTTTTTATTACTTAATCATACTTTTCATAATAATTTATCGAAGATATATTTTTCTTTATAAAATAAAGATTGATTTTATATTGCCTATTAAGCGGTAGGGATATATTGTTTTCGATTTCTCGTATTGCATCGATCATAGTCGGATTTGTATATCAAATATTAATTGAAAACAATAATTGTGTTCATTCACAGTATGCCTACAATTATAAACATTCTTGACTGACGAAATTTACAAAGAGAATTAAATTTTGTTTTTTGTCGAGAGGCCCATTGGCAAAAGAACTTCTGGAATTATTTTTTAATTTAATCATATCAATAGATACGTATAAATATTTTTAAATCATACATTTTTTTCAAAACGGGATTGAGAAATGGAAATTTGCTACGGGTCGTAGCACTTGTAGCCCACAGCGTTTACGCTACATGAGACTTCTACGAAACAAAACTTTTGAGGACAAGTAGAAATTAAATATATTCAATGTACTTATAACAAAGTACACTTAATATCATATTTTTAAAATGATATAGGGGATAGCGGCACCAAACAGATTTCATGACGGTAAGAGATTACCACTCCAATGGACAACCGCACAAACTGTACAATAGCCAAAATTTTCAAATTTAATTCTATATAGCGCTATATCCACAAATTGATGGTGCGTGAGCCAAAATGCTTTAAAAAATACTCAGTGAAAAGAACAAAAAAAATTGATTGTTGAAGGAAGTTGGAGGAAGAAATTCAACTGCTAAATAGCTCCTCAAAATATTCCCCGTAGTAAATGCGATTGAAGATGCAGAAGGAATCACATCTCTACGTTGGTTTCAAAGTGAATGTAAGAACCATATTTTGTAACTATATAAATAAAATGCTCTAAAGCCTAAATTTTAAGGAATTTCTGTTGAAAATTGGCTACTAAACTGCCTAAACCAACAAAGCTACTAATGTACTAAGACTAGCTTAATTATACTAATATATATTATACTTCGTAAATATTACGTAGGCGATGCGGTAAAACGCGTTACGCATGTAATTAATAGTAAACATGTTTTTGTCCTTATGCAATTTTTGTCGTGTAATAACTCATCTTCCTTTACAACGTTTGTAATCCTTGCTTATGATTCGGTTGCGATAAATCAAAAGCCATTGCGGCGTTATGGGAAAATCCGATATTTTAATTCTAATTGCAAAATTAATAGCGTTTTTTTTTGAAACTGTGATTAACGAATGGATACTAAGTCTTTTGGAGATACTTTACATTTCTTTTTTTTGAAGATTTTTATCTATCAATACGTCTGTTTAGTTTTCGATCAAAAACCAAATCAGCCATCGTATTTGCATGCGCCTGTCAAACCCCTTAAAATTGGACGCAACGTATTTTTGTGTGTGTGTTGGTGTGCTAGACTTATCGATTGTGCTGCGAGGGTTTGAACCCGAGAGTTTATTGTTCTATCGGTTAAGCCGTGTTGGGAGCTCATTGAATATTCATATTACCGTAGGAAACCATAGTTTTTAATACTTAACACATATTTAAGAAACAAACAACATAAACTTATATAGATCAGCTGACGGATTAAGATCTTTAAGTGGAATTCAATAAAGTTCGTTTGTTTATTTATACAAAAAATAGTGCCTTTGCTGTTGTTTGATTGAAATACTTTGAAATGTTGAATAATATTCAAGACGTATTTAGACACGCGTTTGTGACAGAAGTTGTTGAAAACGTAAGTTTGTTGACACCGGCAGTGAACTTTGGCTTGCCAACTTTTGCATAATTCGTCCATACACGTGAATTGATTAGTGATAATACTGTCACTCAGACTGCAGCTGAGCGATACTTCCGGCCTCAACGCGCCAAATGGCTTAAGCAGCTACAACTCACCTTATTGAGTCCCGGGTTGCGGAGGCGGTCCAGGCCCGAGAGGCGGCTGCTCGCCTGCCCGTCCCCGGAGCCCCAAACACCGATGCGGTCGCGGTCCATGTCGTGCGTGCTCTTCCAATCGCAGAGAGTGAGCGACTGTTTGCCGGCGACGAACGGCGCGGCGTTTTTGTCGCGCGACGCGGGGGGCGAGGGACTCATTGCGCTCTCGCTCCTGGGAAAACGGAAAATGTTTCAGCGTCCGACCGAGATACCAACCACCGCACGCCGCTTCCACTCTCCGATAAGAGATGGCGCTAGGTCGTCGACCCGCCAATCGCTCTGCCCGCTTCCGGTCGCCCCACACGAATTCGCTTTTACCGCGACCGATTTGATATCAATTAATGATTAGATTATTTATTTATTTTTTCGCCGGCACAGAATTATTTTTACATCGTACAAGTACTAGGTCTCCTGTAATGTGGTATGTACATTTTTTATATGTCGACTAAAAACCGCAATTAAAATAATAGCATTGAGAACATTCAGAGACACATGCTTCTAAGGTAGAAATTAAAATTCATATGTGCCAATATATCATCAAACTTTTTAAACATTATATATATATACATATAACATTATATACTTTTTGGGGCACACAAACATCTACCTACAAAGCAACGAAAGAAGGCCTACCTATTCCTAAACAGCCTACTCTCGAGAACACACTGTCCCTCTCTTTTGCAGGGGCACGTCATTCGCTGAAACAGATCCAGAGTACATATAACCAACGTATACTTTATTTCAATTAAAAAACCGCTATAAAAATGAGTGTATTTTTTTGTACGTAAAAAAATACAATTTTATATAAAACCAAACTCACTGTCAAAATAAAGATAAATAAACAAAAAAATACTTACGCACATAAAAAATAACTACAGATATCCGAAACTAATATAGTTGTAGCACTACTTCAACAAAAAATAGAAACATAAATTACCAAATTCTTCTCGGCTTCAAGGAAACGCCTTTTATAGATCGGGTCAAACCTATACAATTTCGAAGAGATTATAACAGTAACAAAACGATAAAAATATAAAGTAAAGAAAAACCTAAAAGGCAAGGGTAAATTTATGACCCGTGAGCACAATATTCTATTCTAAAGATATATTTCTTATTAAAAAACCAACGACGTTAAATGCTGGCAAAAGATACGCATAAAACCCATCTTTTTTAAACTATTAACCAATTACATATATACCTAATATAGTGTACAGATGGTACTTTCCCATTTTTGTTCTGCCTTTAACACTATAATTTCATGATACATTTATTTTCAAAAACCGCTCACCGTTCTTTCCGCAGACCTAGGGGCGCGCCATTCCTCTGACAGCCGTCAATCTGACCATTCGACTTCACTTTGCGTGAGTAAAAATCCATTGTTCGAAAAAAGGTTGACTATCACTATAAAAATAGTTTTTATATTTTTTTTCTATGCACTCGGAGTGCGCGCAGCATCTGCCCTCTAAACGACAATTGGAGTGACTTTCCTGGAGTAATTCGTTAAATAACTTCACTTATCAGTGACATTTAAACATAGTGATACTATGTCGTGATTTTTAACCTTTTAACATGAGATATGATATGATAGGACACATGCGAATACGCCTAACTTGCGAAAACTGATGACTCGGATCGTTGGGCGTGCTTCTTTGAAACTGTCTCAGCCCTTTGCCTGAAGTTCTTGGAATTAAGATATACAGAGCTAGCAATCATTCGAAAGAGTCTATAATTCTAAAGTACTCAATTAATTTTAAAATTATTATTAATTATTTTATTAAATTTGTACAATCTTGTATATGTAAGTATTCTATTTGGAAGGGAATATCGCAATTGTCCAGACTTGCCCTGTACGTTCATAGCGGCGTAAAAAGACGGCAACACAACAAAAGCGCGGAGTGTGGCGCGGTTGGCCATGGGCATCGGTGTTGTATTCGCAAATAGGAGACCCACCTGCTCAGGTGTCCGCTATCGGCTATACCACAAAAAATAGAGGTCGGATGGCAAAAATGGTTTCCTAAGAATAGCCTTATTCGGTTGTCGACAACAAAGCGAGCAAATTGTTTTAAAAATAAATTGATAACGTTGATCAACTATCGTCGATGGTCAAAACAAAAGAAAGGGAAATATGAATTACGGCGTTAACTGATAAAAGTGTTAAATAATACGTTTTGTTTTTAAAAACATTACACTGTCTTATTTATAAACGTCGCTTTTCTTTAATATTGTGTCACTCCTCGCAGATTTTTTCATGCCAATAGTCCGAGACAAAGAACAAACATCTTTTCAAAGGTGACATTATAAACCTTTAATATTCTATGATATAAAAATGAATATCTGAATGTGTTACTAGTACAAATCTCAAGAACAATTAAACTGATTTCGATAAATCTTTGTTTAGAATAATACCACTCGAAGTACAAGTTTTTTTTAAACTGCTTGAAATAATCTAAAAGCAACACTTTTCTCTACTTCCATGCAAACGGTTCATACATAAAAGTAAATTTGAACTACAATATTACTACAGCATAAAGCTCAAGTGTGAACGGAGAGGTTTCGGAAAAGCAAAACAGTTACACTACTGCAAAATAGAGGGTAATAATAATTGGCGTAACGTTCCTTTGGGCCCTGATAGGTTTGGCCCAAAGATAGAGCATAGAGCAGGAATACATCTAATAGTAAATCTTATAAGTAAACGAGTAAGTAAGTGAGAGTGATTTAGATTAATTGCATGAATATATAACAAAGTATCAGACGTTATCAGTGCACGGTTCTGCGTTGCTCGTGATACTCCCGTGCCCGAGTGATCAAAGACGCAGTCATTTGGACGAGACAAGCTTTCACCCGCGGCTCTACCAATCTACCATATCCAACGCCAAATATTTTCCTCATAAAAAAGCACGTCGAATTATAGACTTCGCCTCGGCGAAGTCCGCGAGAAGCTGTAGAGGCCTTATGCCGACAGCGGTTATTCCATTCAAAAAAAAATAGATTTCGCTTTTTCTCAAGGTTGGTTAAAAGAAGATAGCTTTCCTATATCCTTTTTAAAGATTCTAAAGACCTAAAATATGAAAACAACACAGGACGTCAAACATGAGCTCGAAAAAGATGGAATAGTTTTACATGCATGAATATTTTCTTTTCGGTTACAGTTTAGGAAATTTAAGAAACATGTTATTAAGGCTACCCGTGGAAGATCCGCGCCCAAAACTACACAATTGCACCACAAGCTCGTAAAAAGCAGCGTAAAATAGTGTATGTATGTTACATTCAAGCGAGCAATAAATAAATAAAGCTCAAATTGCGGCGGCGATATGTGGTCGATGGTGATCTCGTACCATTAGGTAACTTGCTTATCTTATTGTGCGTTATATAATACACAGAGGTTTTAAAATGATTTGAAAAATAAATTCGTTATAATACATTTTCAGTAGCACCCCGAGAGTTATTAGTATAAGGATTTTTTTACTAAAGCAATTACAATTACATTAAATCACATGGAAAAAATGCAGAACCTTGAAAGAGTTACACCATGTTAGAGTTTCCGGTGAGTGTAGCGTGTTCGCAACGCAATAGCCTTATTTAACCTTAGCTTTGTTTAAATCAGGTTAGCAATTGTAAGCAGTTGAATCATAATCGAGCCATTGGTAGGAACAGCTGGCGGGAAGTCACTTTTTATCAATAGAAGTGATACGTCGAGGTCTCCCTTTGCTCTTTACGCCGTAATGAGCAAGATCTTAGACTAGACAAAGAACTTTGTAAATGTACGTACGTATAAGGCAATGTTTGCAAATGTGTAACGAAACATTGTGTTCCTAATCTTAATACTGTAATGTCATTGTGACAGTTTGTAGTCTACTTTGATAAAAATCGAATGGTCAAGATAACCTGTAGTGTAGTTATAAAGCACCTTATCTCTAGCTAATTGTAATGTGATGTTAATTAAACATTTAACGCTGAAAATATTGAAAACATTCACAGTTACAATTTATCTAAAGAGATTCACAGCTTTTTTGCTTGTATAGATCTGTCTGAGCTATTGTCTCTATGGTTTGTCTTACTCGTGGTAAGAGCATTGGTTGTGGAGCCGGCGTTATATTTTCACAGGTCCCACTTGGTATTCTGTGAGCTGATATCACTACGGACGATATGGCTCAGTTATTGCGTTAGATACTTTTCTCGCGCGTAAGGCAGTATTAAGTTATCAGTAAGTACCAATTAAATTACATATTTTAATTCGGACCAGGGTTCGAGCTCGGTGCCTTCTGACTTCACGATAGCTTATGACATTTAAGTTTCTTTTACAAAATTACTTTTATTTAATTGATATTTTTTATTTGCAAATTACATTATTTACATTAAATTACAGAGAAACTGTTTTATTGTTTACGAAGGACTCCTAATAAATTAATTTATATATTTTTTTGTTTCGAATATTTTTCAACATTATATAACCTATATCGTTAATACATCTAACCAATACAAAATTATAATAATGAAATATGATTTTTTTTTTATTTATTCTATAGCGGACAACGGAGCAGGTGGGTCTCTTATATGGTAAGATAACACCGCCGCCCATGAACAACCGCACCACAGGCCGAGCATTGATTGTGTTGCCGACTTTTAACGCTAGTTAAGCGGCACTTTTAAGGGCATCCGATTTCTTCACTCGCTAAGCGAAACACAGTAGAAATACCGTTTCAAGTACAACCACCATTTCACGCTGAGTATTCTGTGAGCCCTTGGTATCACTTCGGACGAGCCGGTCCAATTAGTGCGTCATCATATGCTTCAGCGTGGCTGTCATACGGGTTAAGACATAAAAAATAAGGTTTTTTGACTGACATAACTTTGTAGTTATATTATATACATATTGTTATGACATAAAGACAAATAGAATAATAAACATATATATATATTTTATATATGTTTATGCAATAATATAAATATATAATATTTTTTAGTTTAGAAAATATAAAATTTAAAATTATATTAGTTTCCATATAAGCCTGTAACAGATTTTAAATTACAAAGCAAAAGCGTGTTACGGTACTGTTTGTGTCGCAATAGTTTTAACTAAATAAGTAATCAGCAGACAGACAACAAGTGCGGGGCTTAGTCGCCAAATATAAGCGTACAGTCATCGGTTTTGGTCGGCTTCTTTGCATTAAAAGCTAATAAGCAACAAGAACGTCTCTTGACAGCTAAAAGTCATTCCATCAGACTGTTCAGCTAAGTCAGGGTCGTCACGCTCAGAAACGACCGTGCTCCTATTCCTACTCCGATTCTTTATTGCCAATCATAGATGACAGGTGGTTTTGAGTTTTGACTACGATCACTTCGTGTAATCCGACGCGTGGAGCATGGGAATTACGCATACACTATCTGTACTAATATTGTAAAGATAAAAAAATATTTCAGTGTTGGATAGTCCATTTATCGAAGAATGCCATAGGGCTATATAAGGCTGTATTATATATATACAAAAATAAGCATCCCTAATTAAGGTCTAATAATGTAATTAAAGTGTAAAAAATTACCCGCAAAAATGTTTACATCGCGTGCGCTGTGAAAACTATTGATTGGAGAACAAATCGATGAACTACAATTTTACAGAATATAATGATATTATATTTTAAATAATTAAGGATCCCTACCAAATGCCAATATGTAGCCCAAGGTGAAAATGACGAAAAAGCTGGCAGGAAGGTTGTTTGTGTGTTTTAAATTATTTGTGAAGCTAATAATCCGTGCGAGGCCGTATTGATCTACGAGTGTTTTATAAAACATAATTATTTTAAGTCAACTATGAGGCTCACTTAGGATAAGCGGTCTCCGTATGCTTGGCAACTGGTGCGTTGCTGGCTGTTATTATCTTAGCATAAGATGAATTTTTTTTTTTAATTTGATTAATAAGCTGCGGACATTGACATCCGTGCTGCAAATTACGCTTTTTTGGAATGGCTATCTGCTGCCATCCGTGCGATCTTTTGGGCAAGCCGTAGGCCTCGACTGGCGCCAGGGTGTCGTCTGTGAGACACGAACCTCGGCTTGAGCCGTCGGGGGATCGTGGGTCGCTTGATCAGCTGGTCGGAAGCTCACTGGAGTGAGTCTAGTGACATAGTTACTTCCTGGCCTCGGAATCCTACCATCTAAATTTATGATATTTTCCTCTCGGGAGGCTGTTATTGAGATTCGATCGTCCGGATCGTGTAGAAGATGTTTGGGTCGCTGTCTATTTTTATGGATGATAGAGGAGTTTAGTTGGCGCTGTGTGTATGGTTAATTACATAAGTTCTACAACAATTTGAGTTTTACAAATATCATTACCATATCAAAAATCATTTAAACATATATTTGAGTAATGGCTGCGTTGGACACATTCCAACTTGACCTATACAAATGAGAAATTCTAGTTACAGAAAATCTATTGGAAATGTTATGCTAACATTCTTTTCACAGATCTGAACAGTTATTGTCCATTGTTCATTCAAATCCAATCCGCATTTACAAACAAGTACTTATAATAATAGAAAATATATAGAAATTAATATACGAAATAAAATGATTACGCGAAAATCAAACTTAGTGGTTACTTCTCCCAATTAGTTTAAATTATATAATATAAACGTATATCTAAAAAAATAATCTAGTCCCAACAAAAATTAGGAAAGTGAAAGTAATTACGTCTGTCTGTTATGCTTAAACCACCTTGAGTGACTGCCGTCCTAATCGTAAAGATACTACGGTACTAGTAGGTACTAATAAGTACCTATTCAACTTCATATGTATATGGCGTAATATAAAGATAAATTGCATGACATGTTCATAAAGTTTATTCTTATATATATGTCACTTACATAGAAAATAATAATTAAGAACTGATAAAAACTTACTGCCATTTCCTTTTGTCGTTGACTTTGAGTGACGCAGAATTGCCCATTGTAATAATTTAAAGTTTCTTCTAAAATAGAGTTCGTAAGCACAGCTTCACCGTGTTAAGGAAATACGTCTCAGTCAGGCAAAAGCGAGAATCACTGTAATCGCAATGTTATTGCTACAAGTTGCCGGTGGCCGTGACTTTCCCTCTATTCGTGCTTGTGTAGTTTTCCCGATGTGGTTTATAACATTTTGGATAACTTTTTAAATAAGTACTTGCTAAACAAACTCAAGTAAACTTACAACTTACAAGTAAACTTACAAAGTTATATTTTTTATATATAGTAGATATGTGTGGCAGTCATCTGGTTGGATCCGCTATTTGATTGAATGACTAGCGCGTTCATTGAATGACGACATTTGATTGAATGACTGAACAAGCGTCACTCAACGTCCAACTAGTAAGCGGTTTGTAACATAGCCCTTCGAACAGAGCGGAAGTAAAATCAGCCAAGTGATTGTGTAACAATCACAATAAGTCATTGAAGAAAAAAAGGAAAAAAAGACATTGAATTTTGAAAATGGTCGCCATCTGGGAAACGGTCGTTACAAGTGAAGCCTAATTAGTTAGTGTAAAAAAACAAGGAGTCTACATTCATTGTAAAAAACTGAAAAACTATCTGGACTTCTCATTTACATCAATAGGTTATGGGCTCGGATGTATCTACAATAGTTTTGTTCAGTCAAGTATTTTGTATCATATGAAAGGTTTAGTTCTAGTTTTTGAAGTTTGTGATTTAGGTAGTGAAAAGAAGAACAGGCAAGAACCATGGCCACCAGCATCAGGGTGGACATGTTGCAAGAAAAGGATGCTTGCTCATGCGATTCTGAAAGCCATCCTTTTTGTAAAATCTCATAATCTTAATAATTATATTATTTTTTCAGACTCCAAATGCTGTCTTAAAGCTAACCTTTCCAATTATTTTCGTTCTATATCTCGTTTTATTGTTATTGTCATGTTATTTTAAAAATTAAAGCATCCTTATATGAATGGCATTGTAGCAGCACGGCTTTAGCAGCACCGCGTTAGCAGCACCGCGTTAGCAGCACCGCGTTTGATCCAGCAATGAGGAGCGAAACAGGAGGGCCAGAGGAAGATTGCCACACTGCTGCTGGTCAAACTCAACGGTAACGGTGCAGTGCCCGCTACAGTAAAGTACTTGGTTCACAAACAAATAAATAACTTCTAAATTTGGAGCTGCGTATCATTTAATACTTCGAAGTCGTAATCCAGCTAAAGCATAATCTTGTTATCAACGTTGTCCTAGCTTGGATCCCATGTCACTCAGGTATCACTGGTCAGAATCAGTAGAATAGAAAGTAGAAGAATCAATGAGTCAGTATATTCTCTTGCTAAGAATTCTGTTAGGTTTGGTTCTCTTGAACACTTCAAAACATTGTCATGACATATGTCTACTCTCCAAAATCCATGTTGGCTGCTTAGAATACCTCTAAATTAAACAATTATTTGATTCAACCAATTATTTCTAATTCTCCCTAGTTTTTTTAATTCCACCAGGCTAACAAATCCATCACTTCTACCCTCTGCCAACTCATGTTGAGTCATGTATGTACTCCAGGATTTTTGGCAAAACAAAAGATCCGGAATTATTCTATATATGTGTGTGGATTGGAAGACGGAAAT
>DWCF01004990.1:0-15151 GCA_018230265.1 Delias oraia | reverse complement strand
ACAACGAAATTAAATCGCTGCCTGCGGAGTCGGAACTATTAAAACTTAGGAGTCTGCAGCATCTGTTTTTACAACATCTTACCGGTCCGTGGTCTCTACTCTAATACTTTTCGGCCTCATCGGCCATCCGTTCTACGTGCGATCTGGCCTGCCCATTGCCACTTCAGCTTGCTAATTCGGCAAAAAAATTAATTATTAATATTAAATAGAAAAATTAAAGATCAAAGTAAAAAATTCAACATTATTTAACCAATGTTCAATAAATTTAATGTAGTTTAATTTATAAACCCCAATATGAGGTAAATATCCAATTCCCAAAGTTAAATACGAGTTGAAGCAAAATTAATTAACCAATAAACCGAAAGCCATAAAAACGATAATATTATACAATAATTTTACGGAACGACATCCAAGTCTTATAATATGTGTCCACCGAGACACCAGTATACCAGCATCCGTATTGAAATTATTGTTTATTATCATCATTACTGTGGTAAAATGACTATGAAATGCGGTATAACTGTAGCCTATAAAAGTGTTTCAGGTCTTTTTTCATTGAATACTGAATTTATAATAATAATTTTTAACTGTGGGTCCTATAATAAGCTGCCAGCAGGGGTATTTCCAAACCAATACGACTTGGGGATCTTTAAGAAGAGATCGTACACTTTCCTTAAAGGCCGGCATCGCATCTCTGGCTCTGCAAGGGCTGAGGTTGTCCATGGGCGAAGGATCGCTTGCCCTAGGTGAGCCTGTTCGTATATAAAAAAGATAGAAGATTTTTTTTTAATTTTTGTAATGATATAGCGGACAACGTAGCAGGTGGGTCTTATATATGGTAAATACCACCGCCCATGGACCACCGCGCAAAAGTCTTGTTTTCAGGGTTGTGTTGCCGGCTATTTACGCCACTTAAATGACATTTTTAAGAGCTTCCAACATGCCATTCCATCATTCAGTGATAGACACAGTCAACATAGTTCAACACAGTAAATATCGTTTCAGGCTTAGTATTCTGTGAGCCTATACGCTCCGGAGGACTATGAGAAATTTTGACTTCAAAACCAACATTTATAAGACACACGCCCGACCAATGCAAAGCCTTCCAGAGACCGAATATGAATTACAAATAATTGAAAATTTACATTCGGATCGGGTTTCGAACCCGATATCCTTCGTGGTAAGCATATATCACTAAGCGACGAGGCTCTCAGATCATAAAAGGTTCTATTTTAAATAGCTTCTTCTATTTCAAATAGGCCTTCTAAAGCAATTAATAACGTTCCTGCAGTTTGGACATCCATTAACATCGGTTAACCATCTCATTAGTGGCGTTAGATTTGAAGTTGTGGACAATGATATATGAGTTCATATGGATTAGATTATAATTACTACAGACACTGCTTAGCTACGTTCTTGAATAGCCTGTGTTCTTTGTATTCCTTTAATGATGTTGTTGGTAACATACGTAACCCTTTGTCTCCTTTGACGAAGAGTGGATCTGGATGGATGGATGGATACTGCAATGCTATAAAAAATCATCCGATTTTTTATAGCATTGCAGACACGGCATCGACTATTTAATAAGAAACACCGCCGCCCATGAACGACCGCAGCACAGTCCGCGCATTGGTTGTGTTGCCGGCTTTTTACGCCACTCGAGCGGCATTTTAAATGCCTCTGATATCCTCACTCCTTCAGCGAACCATAGTACAAATACCATTTTACGCTGAGTATGTTGTGCATCCGTGGTATCAATTAGGAAGAGGCGGCCCATTTAATGCGTCAGCAAATGCTTCAGCCTGGCTCTCCCACGGGAGCATGAAGCATATGATAATTGCATGATAAATAATTACTAGTATAGATATATAGATATATATAAATGTGATGAATGATGATGTCAATCTGTGGATACCTGTCTCGTTCTGATTGTGGCTCTCGACATAATTTACTACTAATCAGTTTAGTCTGCACTAATTACGTTAGTATGGCAAATAAAACTTATTATTGAATTGTGAAATTAATTATTTATTATACATAAGTAATATCATTACTTTCTAATCAATGTAACAGTCTATAGTTGAAAATGCTTTCTTCATTTTATACTAGAAAAAACTTAATATACATAAATCATTTATATTTCTATAAGTAAACTAAATGGTACTAGTAGTGTCGGAATTGTATTTTCAAATATGGTATAAGAGTAAAAGGTGATGAGGTCGATGCAGGTCCCCTCCGACAGGTATTCATAGAAGTCTTTTCCTCTTCCTTGAAGAGGCCTATGTCTGGACGTCTTACGGCTGAAATGATGATGATGATGATGAAGAGTAAATGTTTAGGTTAGGTAAAGAAAAATTTAATTATATTTAAATTTGATACCCTTCTGGTCTGATAAAACTTGTATTATTGAAGGAGTTATCTTAAAAACAATAACCTGTTTTTATCTGAAATTGAAATATCAACCCCGCTGTAGTCAATATTCACGCGCATATTACGAAATTAAATTAATTCCGCTAATCCGATTACATTGTATTAATTTTGTTTACCATGATCGTTATTGTTTATTCATTACACCCACGGATTAACAGTACGCATTTTAGATATCGAGCATATTAGTTTAACAGTAATGGGTAAACTTTTGATATTTTCACCAAAAATAAAAAGCCTACGCGGATATGCGATTAAAACCAATAAGTGGAGGAAAGCTTTTTTTCTTTAATAATAGTTTTTGAAAACATTGGTAAAGCACAATTTCTTAACATTAGGATAAAATTTACTACACTATGGTACAACTATTACTCTTTATTCATTAATTTCTACGTTTTCTAGGAAGTTTTCCTAAAGATTTTCAGATGTGAAATTAATGTAAAATTTTAATCTAATTTTAATTCTTATAGTTACTTACATTTTGCGTAAAATCCGTTAACTTAAGCAAAACGCGGTCTGTAGTCTGTATCTATGCCCGCTACACTTCTGTGCACTATAAAAAAATATTACATTCATAAATCTTTAAATAAATCAAAATAATCTTTAATATCACTGTAAATACTTCTAAGTATTTCACAGTCATTGAATTTTACTAAATTATGATATAAATATATATTTTGAGAGACTCGTAGGTTTAATAGGTCTACTATGAAGCGAGAGGTATCGGGTTCTAATCCCGCTCCGCACAATAATAAATTATAATTTAATTTATATTTTATTCGTTCTCTGGAATGGCTTGACAGTGGCCCGGCGAGTATCTTAATACAGTCACACCCGTGGGAGAGCCATATTGACGCACTAATTGGGCCGGTTCGTTCGAAGTGATACTACGGGCTCACAGAAGAAACTTTACTCGTACTGAGTGAGTAATGATATCGGAAGCCCTTAAAGTTGCCGCTTAAGTCCTGTAAAGAGCCGGCAACATAACCAATGCGCGGACTGTGGCTCGGTTGTCCATGGCCCTTAATTTTGTCTTACTATATAGGAGATAATATAAAAAATATAGTTAGATTAAATTTTAAATTATTAAATGTTTAAAAAGATATTAAACTTTTTAATAAAAACAACTTCTCAAACTCTATTTTTAAATGAAATGCGAGTTAGCTATTTGAATTTCTAAGCAATGAAAAATTGCTTTATAAGTTGCACACTTTATGAACAAAATCTGTTTACTGAAATTCACCTTGACAACTGACACTCCCATTAGAGCTGCTCCAACATTAAAAATATTAAACCTCGAAGAAGCTTATTATTGGGCAGGCTCAAGAGCTGGTAACTATATAGAGATATTAATATTTTATTTATTTTGGAGGTCCAAGTGGCTTATGGCCCACAGTAGACGTCTTACGGCTTAAATGATGATGATGATTTATATTTATTTTTTACATCAACCTAACATAATATGTAATATTAGCTTATTACAACTATATATATGGTGCTAAAAAAAGTAAAACATTTACATACTCGTATGTTAAATTAATTCGTTAATTTATATTAAGTATAAATTACTTTTAGGAATACCTTAAAAACTAAGCATATCATACAAATATTTTCATTGTTTTTCTATATACGGCATATTTTTTATTGTTTTATTATAAAGATTAAATTTCCATCATTAAATTCAATAATTAAATAAAATAGCGAGACAGCTCTACATAGATCCATTTCTAACATCAAAAGGCTGTCATTTTACGGACAATCCTGAGCATTCCCAGTCCTATAAGTACCAATATCTTAATTAAGAGATATCCAAATTCTGTGATTAAATGAATAAAATTGTGATTAAATTGTAAATTGTTTTCACTGAAGTTTATTCGTGCTGTCTTTGAATCATCTTAATATTGTATTTTAAGATAAATTTATACTATTGTATAATAATGAACTTAGCGTTTTTAATGAATGTGTCGCGCTGAGGAAAATATTGCTTCTATTTGCAAGTAACATTTTATTTACAAACAAATACGACCAGGAAATCTTTAAAACATCAATACAATAAAAATCATATATATCTCTAAAGACTAGCCATTTTTATAATAGAGCTGCGAGTTTGCAACCCGTTTTTCATTATTAAATGTATTTATAAAATACAAAATTTATAATACAGAAGGCATTGTAGCTTTAATAATATTTATAGGAACAGTTATAGAATTGAAGTAATCATTTTCAATATAACCTACCATTATTATTTCAAATTTTATCTATATAATGAATAAAATATACGATTTGCATTCATAATTAAGAACAAATAAATATCCTTATTATTTGGCAATTATTTAATCTATTTAAACATGCATACATTTTAAAATAGATGAGTATCAATTGCCCTTCGGTTCAAAGGGGTCCTTTGGACCTAAAGGGTATCTATTGCGGAATACAAAAGTTATTGTATTGGTCCCTCAGACCGGAATTACATCAAGACCGATCGTAAAACCAGACATACGGCTCAATAAACATGATGTGTGGTCATTTAAAAACAGTTTTTTATATATTAGATACTTAAGGTATTTTTTACATTTAAGCTGGCTCATGTCGCCATTCAAAGCTTTGAAGATATTGCAAGAAATAATAAACTCTTCTAATATTTAAATATAAAAAAATGTGTTTGTTGCACAATTAACACAATTAACAAAAGAACTGATTTATTGATATAAATGAAAATTGGTGGAGAGGTAGCTTAGAACCAGGCAGACATACACTCACAAAACTCAGCGTGAAATGGTCGATATAGTTCAAACAGTGCTTCTACTGTGTTTCGCTGATTGAATGAGGATATCGGAGGCTCTTAAAAATGCCGCGTAAGTGGCGTAAAAAGTCGGAAACACAAACAATGCGCGGACTGTGACGCTGGTGACCATGTGCGGCGGTGTTCTTTTGCCATATACGAGACCCACCTGTTGCCTTGCCCGCTATACCATAAAAAATAAATAAATCCGAAATAAAAAAATAAATAAAAATTTTATCCGAATACAAAAATTGAGGGTAATGTTTGCAGTGTATCTGTTTTTCGGGTTTGGTAGGTTCATGGATTGCTGAGGATTTATAATTGGATCCGGTAGGTCGCGTACCGGGTAGTACGGATCGCGTACGACGTCTTCTGGGTCCATTTGTTTACAATAAATTGAAATGAAAATGGGTCCATAACGACGTAAGCCTTTCGTTTGACACCTCATTCGACACCATCGGCGGAAAGGATTGGAACAAAGCCAAAAAGTACAAGTGGATTTGATAAATACCGTTTCAGCTCATTTCAAGGTTTGTAATAAATATGTATAATGTGCCCTAACCCTTTATAAACTGTTTTCATTTCTTCAGAAGTATCTTACATTATAATTTCACATAGCAATTTGATTTGATTTTTATGAATAGTTGTCACTACATAATAATTGATTACATTTAATTGAATTATATCACTTTTGTTGACGCACATTGCTGGAGATATTATGCTTAAAACTTCACAAATTTTACAAACACAACCACATCACAGTACAAGTATTACGCTAGTATTCTGTGAGCCCGTGGTATCAATTCGTAAGAGCTAGTCCAATTTGTACGTCAGAATATGCTTCAGCATTACTCTCCAACGGGTGATATGTGATAAAATTAAATATTAAATCTGAAATTTAACGCTACTCTCTATGAGATATCTATAAATGATATAATTATGATATTTCTTTTAACCTAGTATGAGCTTTTTTAAGGCATTTTGTGCCACGTACGGTCCACGGGCGGTGGACCGCTTTTCCTAGGTGAGCCTTCTGATGTTTTTTTTATAGTGCAGCGGACAGCGGAGCAGGTGGATCCCCTATATGGTAAGAGAACACCGCCGCCCATGGACAACCGCGCCACATTATGCGCATTGGTTGTTTTGCCGGCTTTTTACTCCACTCAAGCGACATTGGTATCACTTCGGACTAGCCGGCCCAATCATATATGCTTCAGCACGGTTCTCCCAACATTTTCCAAATAAAAACCTAATATATACGTTCTTATAGCCTTAATCGTAGGATTTTATTAAAATTAACTCCCTAGTTTTCATTAAGTTAAGCGTATCGTTGACATCTTTTGGTGTGGCATCATAAACGTTTAAACACTCGACTGTCCCACATTTCTAAATGTAAGTTTATAATTTATGCTTTCATTTTACCGCCGTTTCCAGTTCTACCTGAAAATGTTTTTGACTAAATCTAGACGTGAACTTATTTCAAAGAAGGCCAACTGAAATATTATAATTAAGTAGAGAATCTTTTTTTTTTAACCTGGATTCTGTGTTAAACGTTTAAGGCAAATGATTTAAGAATACAAGATTTTAGATCAATAGTAAAATGAACTTACATTTCCAAATACTAGTAGATCAACTAATATAAAGATGTTGATCTTTACCCTTATTAATAATGAAATTTAAAGAAATATAAATATTTACATATATATTTAATAAAAAGATACTTTTAAATGATTTCTTTATTTCACGTTACTTCGGCGAATGGAAATTGCTTCATAAAACCAACGGTAACTGAGTGCGGTTTTACATTAGTAATAAATTGAAATCACGGAAAATATTAGATTCGAGGCGAAGCTAAGAGAGGTGTAAAAACTGTATGAGTGCCTCACGTTTCAAAATGTCCCTTTAGTGTGAACGATCTTTCAAAATAATTCTGCTGCCATGATAAGTGTGCTCAGACGATTGTTAACTCGAGCACACAATCCTCTAGCGACAGCCTGCGTGTTTGCGCCAGAGCCTACTTTAGCCTTATTTTAGGCTCACTATAAAAGCGCGACTATTATTTTTTTTTATTGTAGAGCGGGAAATGGAGGATTCGTAATGGTATGAGTAACTTTTGTCCACAGAGTACTTAGATTGTATTGCCGGCATATTACGCCGCTTAAGCGATATATATACATCTCATGATACGGGGCACTAAAATGTGGTACGCGGATCCCATGCTGGAAAGAGAAACGCGACGCTTTTTGAAGCTTGTCGCTTAACAAAATAGAATATAATAATATTATAGAGAGTTTAAAATTGGGTCTCTCACTCACTCAGCGAACAAAATAATTACTATTTTATTCTGGTATTCTTTTAGTCACTAGTATTATACTGTATGTAGTGCTATTAATGCGTAAGGATTTAAACTTTAGCATGACGCTCCCAAGGTAATTCGCATTTTTATTTTTCTCATGTATGAATCTTCTGCTATACTATCTCTTTTCATAGCTCTTTGTAATTTATACGTCCGTATATTTCAATTAGTAATAGTTTATAAGTTCACTCAAAGGGTAGAAAAAATAGGTGTGATGTTTGTCATTCCACAAGTGAATGATTTTTAAGACATTTTCTGACGTGCACCATCTATCTGTGGAATCGGGTGCCTGCAATATTCGTTGTAGACCTAAAAATCCTATTTATCGTCATCTTATCCCTAAAAGTCTGATGACACACCCGCCGCAAGCAGGGGCTAGGGATATCCATGGGAGTATCAATAGAACAAAATAGATTTATTACAAAATTAAACTAAGCACTTAGTTTAATTTTACAAAAATCTTAATAAAAGAAAAAGGTTTTGTGTGAATCCAAATTGTGTTTATAAAACATGTTGTAAAAAAATTATTGTCTATAGTGAGCGAGCCGCTTTTGTGATATCAGACTCAGTACAAATATAGTTTTTATATCACAGTTCAACTTCAAATATGATTTATCCTCTTTAAATACATAATTTTAAACGTTTAAAGCTACGTTTCCAACTTGAAAGCTTTTTAAAGAGATGTTTTTAACAGAAACCTTGATAATTGCAATTTTAATTATTAAAAGTAATTGCAATTATTTATCTTGAGTCTGAACGAAATTAATGCAATGATTTTCAGGGTAATTTTAAATTTTATTCAATGTATATGTGTAGTGAAGATTCGGTATTTTTTTTATAAATTAATATTACTCCTCAATATAATTTAAATATAAATATTACAAACCCTACTACAAGCCTTCCAAATTGTGTATAAACTTGTTAATTTTATACATCTTTAATAGCAGTCCAACGCCCATGGACACGCTGAGTTCCAGCGAACGCTAAGTGTAAGGAAATTGTACGCTTATTTGGAAGGTCTAAGTCATATTGGTATCTCTGCAGTCAGTTCTATCGACCGGTGAAGCACGACATCATTCATTCATTCCTTAAAAACGCTCAAATCTGCAAAATCATAGAAGTAATATGGCTGGCATTTTATATTCATGCTTGTTGTAAACTTATTCATATACAAGGATAATTCAAATATCTAAAATGAATACCATTAATATCATCACCACCTCATCTGGACGTCCTCTGCTGAACATAGGCCTCATTGTACCTCCATGTATACCTATCGGAAGCAATCTGAATCCAGCGTCTTCCGGCGACTTTGTACGGTCATTAATACGAAGGCAGTCAATAAATATAACATTCACGATAGAAACACCATATAAAATTAACTTAAGTTTCCATCACGTTTCCGCAAACTTTCGAAAACAAAATTAAATCAATTACACTGAATCATAATATTGGACTTCTGAACTTATTTTAATAAAAAAACTTTTAAATTTCGCTGGTGTTTTTAAGGTTCTCTGTCTTAGCTAAATACAAGATCAACAACCTCTGTTTCTAATTAAATGCCTTAACTATTACATACAAATACTGTACGTACAATACATACACTATAATATAATCACTATTGATTAATATTTTAAATTAAAAACTGTTAGTATCCTAGTAGGCAATTGTCAATGATTTTGTGGTTACGCTATCTTCAAAGATATTCCAAATAATTTAATAAATTAAATCACATGAAATGCCATCTATTAAAAATTGTATCAACTACAATAGATAATATTGATCAGATGATAGAAAATGAGTTATTGTCTTAATAAGAAAAATCGTTCAAAAAATCCACTTTAATGCAAGCCTCTGGAGTACTTGTCGTTTTTATTTTAATAAATTTAACTTCCGAAGATCATTAAATAATGAACAAAAACATGTTTATCATAAAGGATTTACTTTAAAAATACCCTAAATAAAACTTAAATAATATGGTACAGAAACTCATCTGGTATGAGTTTCTGTACCATATTATTTAAGTTTTAAATTTTAATAGGCTCCGACGGTATGTTTTACAATTTAATTTTATTGTTATTATTATTTAATAGTTTTAGATACAAAATCCTATGTTTAAAGTGCTTAATCAATTAAGATGAATTACTAGAGAGATAGATAGAGATAATGGACAGAAATTGATATCCCTGAAAGTAGAAACCAAACCTTAAAAGGGTGAAATGCGATATGCAACGCGCATTGTCCCATCTCCCTTATTCCAGGATACTACGTTCTCTGCCTTCGCAAGTATTGCAATTTAACATGTTTAATGACAGTCCTATCATTATTTTCTTGAAATAGGGGGCATCGGAGCAGGTTCTCTCTATGGTAAGGCATCACCGCCAAACAGGGCCAACCGTACCGTAATACACACTTTAGTTGTGTTGCCGGGTTTTTACGCCGCTTTAACGATGTAATCTGTAAATTTATGCGGTAAAACTGTTTTAACCATAAACAAACTGCGGATTTGTTTATGGGTGGCGGTGTTATCTTACAAATAGAAGACCAATTGGCATCATTGTTAACTATATCATAAAAATGCCTATACCATATAAATCAATAAATATAATTGCTTAGATAACTTCAGAATTCAGCTTTATTAAAGCATATATATATCAGCATCGCAATACGATATCCCCAATCAAACATGATTGATGAGATGTTTAGATGCGTTTATAATGAGTTTAGTATGACTATGGCTCAAGTATTACAATTTATTATGAATATTTTTCTTAGAATTATTTTTTTACAATTTATTACATAATCATATTTTAAGAAAATTTAATTTGTAATTAATTTAATAAGAAGAAATACGAATTAGAATAAAACATTTTAAGCTATTCCTAAATGGTCGGAAACACTTCTCCGGCCTGTTTATCCTAGGTGAGCCTCCTGTTCATTTTACCCCTGTTTTAATAATATTAATTTAATAAAATAAAAAAATAAAATTGTAAATCTAATAAAAAAATAATATTTATAAATAACGTGCAGTTATCATTATCAATTTTAAAACACAGGATTAAATAGCCACCTTTGAACGTCTGAAAATCTTATACAAACTGTTCGAAAACTTGCTCGGATCAGATAACAGTCAAATCTTAAACGGGCTTAATATTTTTAATTTATTTATATTTACATTAGGTACTGGAGCTTAAAACGCGCAAATCCCAAGCGAAAATGCGTAAGAACTCTTGTACTTTTTAGTATGATTTATTTATCGGCTTCCTAATACAGTATTGAAATTGATTATTCATGAGTTAATCGTAAAATTTAATTATTATAGGTAGTCTTTTAAAGATAAAATTGATATAGCTACAAAATTTAATTAAACCTATCTAACCCGTGGGAGAGTTATGCTGAAGCGTATGGGGGTGCCCTAATGGGGCGGCTCGTGCGAAGTGATACCACGGGCTCACAGAGTACTCAGCGTGAAATGGTAGTTGTACTTAAAATGGTGCGTCCACTGTGTTTCGCTGAGTGAAAATATCGGAGACCTTTAAAAAATGCCACTTAGGTCACGTAAAAATGCCGGCAACACAAACAATGCGTGGACTGTGGTACGAATGTCCATGGGCAGCAGTGTTCTTTTACCAAATAGGAAACCCACCTGCGACGATTATTACCATAAAAAAATTTAAGTATTATAATTTAAGTATAAATATACAAAAAGTCATAGTAAAAAAGTGGGAAATACAAAAATTATAGAGATTTGTGAAAAATGGGCAATATGATTCACCGTAAGTGGTACCGGATTTCAGCGCTCAAAATTAAAAAACTAGATATATAATATAATAATGAATATTAAACTACTAAATCAGATAGACTCTAACGGTGAAAGACCTATCTACCACAAAATTGACGTGAAGGTATTCCATTTCTTTAAGTTAGTGGGTTACCGGAAGTATAATATTCTGTAGGCAGCGTACAGCTTCTCCTAAAGTAACCCTTTGCCGTACACATAATAAATAAAACATGATATCATATACAGATAAATAAATAATGGTCAAGCTACCTTCGGCAGAGTTTCTTGCCACTACATTTCTTATAACTGAACGCTATAGAAACTTTTTCCATAGACGTTTTTCTTTACAAATTGATACGGGAACTTTCTCCAAGTTTTTCTTCTGTAATTTTCTGTTAATAATGTCTTAAGTATCTTTTGTCAAAGTTTTATGAATGACTTACCACTTTATAATTTAGTATGGTCATTCTAACATTCGAATAAAATCTTTTACAGAATACTTTTAAATAATGAAACTGAACTAATGACATAAAAAGGCAAACTAATGACTTCAAATATGTATTGAAAAATGTTTTGTAATAAATCTGAATTATTAGGTTTGTCAAAGCATATTTGAAATCAGCCATACTCTATGCGATTAAACTTCATAGCTACAAAATATGATAAAAATTGCAAAATCATAGTGAACCTGAGTACATAAATTGTTCTTAATCCTACAACATTCAAGTAAAATTTTTCTTGAATTCCGGCGTTATAACTTCAAATATAAAAGTTGAAATTATTATTCTTATACAGTATAGCTTTTCTTTGAACTAAGTAAAACTATTATTTCGTTATACTAACACTGTACTTACTTCAAAGCCGAGTTAAAAGTCCACTCTGACCTTGTTTCAGCTCTTTACCAACTTCATAACTTTGTTCAGTCACTGGATGAAAAGTATCATCTTGTGATCCTACAGAGGACTGTACTTTATGCAATATGAACTAAATTGTATAAATAATTTTCATATTTTTTGTTAAATAGCACAAGAAACATTGTTTTAGCTTTGACTTAGTGTTAAGTAAATGTATAATTCTATTAAATAAATTAATAATTCTATTTACTTACTTAAATTAAAAATGGTTGAATAACCGATAAAAAAAATAATTTTGATTTCTATTGTCATCGTTTGAAATAATAAAAATCTCGGATTCATTACTTTGAAAAAGAAGAGGTCCTTAATGTTTTTGACAATTATAGTATAATTTGATATGTATCTTCATTTATTTTAGAGCTAAGACGGGGTGGAAATCATAACTAATCAGAATCCAAGCATATCACGGATAATTTCATAGGCATTGGATCCTAGTGTTTGCTCTATAACAGCCGAAATTATTTGAATCACCGAAACTCGTCAACTTCCTCCGGCCATCAGTCTTTGATAGTCCGTCATTAGGGAGTATAATTAGATTTTGGGTCTACATCAGACATCTGTGGATGCGATCGATAACTTGGAGCCGACTGGTCTATATTTATCAGGTTATTTATGTTTTCCCGTTACAGCCATCCTTGTCTGTGTCAATGGTTCGCTGAAGAATCGTTACCTACCTATGTCTTAAGTATTAAGATTAAATCAATCGATGATTTGTTTGGTCTATGCTAAAACGCATTTATGCATTTACATTTTGAGAGCCTCGTAGCTAAATGGTTTTAATAGTCTACCATGAATCGTTAGGTATTGAGTTCAAATCCCGGTCTGTACAATTATAATTTAATTTATTCGGTCTCTGGAAGGGCTTGACAGTAGCTGGGTGAGTGTCTTAATACTGTCGCACCCGTGGGAAAGCCATGATGAAGCATATGCTAACGCATTAATTACGCGTAGTTGTATTTAAAACGGTACTTTTACTATGTTTCGCTGAGTGAGTAATAATATCGAGGCCCTTAAAAAATCCTACAGTGGTGTAAAAAGCCGGCAACATAACCAATGCGCGGATTATGTCGCGGTTATACAGGGCAGTAGTGTTCTGTAACCATATAGGAGACATACCTGTTTCGTTGTCCGCAATGACATAAAAAGAAACCATTCGGTTTATCCATTTTAATATTCCCGTTTTAAGTGATTTTATTATTATAAAATAATATTCCTTGTTTCCTGATGGTAAGACATCACTGCTTATAGACAGTAGTGCAATAATAGCATAAGTTATTCTATCCGCTTTTTACTTTAATATTTTTGGGATTTTTTATTTTTAGTATTATTTGATCGGACTCAGATATCCTCAATCACTCAGCGGAAACCAATTGTAACAGCTATTTTACGCTGATATTTTGTAAGACCGTGATATCACTTAGGATGGAGCTGGTATAATTATTGCGTAAATATATGCTTTAGCGACACTCTTCCAATGTGAAGATAATGTTGTGACAATGGCTAAGCTATCAGACCAAATAATATTTATCAATTGTATTCAAACGAAGCGAACCTTGTACACATGGAATCATTGTAGCTAACAACACTGCTCGAATATTATAATCTTAGTCTTATGGGATATAATTTAGGGTAAGTTGATTTAAAAACATATATAGTAAATTAATTCTATGCGTATCACTTATTTTTACATCCACATTCGAAATCCCAGCGGCTGAAATCTGAAGAGGCAATCTATTCAATGCCCAAAGGATCCTTTAAAATGACAGAAGGTTGAGTGAGGCCTATCTCAAATGTTATCTAACTATAGCAAATTTCTTCATCTTTATTGAGGCCGACACAAAGAAGTAAGTTGTAAGTATGTAGTGCTAAAAGACATTCTAATCTTAAATAAGTAAGTTGTGTTTTTAATGTGAAATTAAATGATTACTTATATGTTAAAACTTCTAATTAATAACTTTACATAAATAATTATGCTTGTTTTAGACTTTCCAATGTGTTTCTTAAAGTAAAACGAAATTATTTATTGCTATCGCAGGGTATGGATCAGATGAAAGGTAAAAGATGATCGCTGCCCATGGACAACCGCGTCACAATTCGCGCTTTAGTTTAATTGCCGGCTTTTTACGCCGCTTATTCGGTATAATTTCGTGGGCCTCCAATATCCTCACTTTGCGAAACACAATACAGGCACTGTTTCACGATGGTATTCTGTTTGCCCGTGGTATTACTTCGGAAGAAGAGATCCAATTAGTGTTTCGGCTTGGCTTTCTCACTTGTAAGACAGTTTAATATATATTATGCTTTAAATATAGCAGTTTAGTGTAATTTCTTCAAATATTTTGAACATTAACCAAACGTCAGATGATATTAATTATCATACTGGTTGATTTAAAAATGCAGCTTAAGTTTGAAGAAGAAGAAAAATTTAGGTCTGAAAAACAATAGACTATAGCGAATTCTAAAAGCTTTATAAATGAGATCGCGTCTTGGAGATTTTTAATTAAGGTTTCGTTTTTACACGCTAAAGTTGTGATGGAAATGACGTGTTTAACGACCGTTATAGTTGCCGGCTTTGCAAAATTCTCGTTACGGAACATTTTTATTTAGTTTGCGGATTATTTTAAAATTTTTACGCATTCTTTTATTATTATCTTCGCAGTCACTCTGAGTTTAATTATAAAAACCACCTGACTTACATTTTTCGATATCTCTTTACATATTTCGCTTAATTAGTGAATAAGTCTTATTAACCATACACAGATCATCATCAGCCCATCTAAATCCACTGCTGGACATAAGCCTTCCCCAAAGACTCCCACCCGCTGCGATCTTGAGCGATCTGGATCCAGCGGCTGCCCGCGACCTTCGTTAGATCGTCTTTCCATCGTGTG
>DWCF01004989.1:0-15151 GCA_018230265.1 Delias oraia | reverse complement strand
ACTTTAAACTCTGGATAATATATGAGTAATATGAAACGATATAAGTATAAGTAATATTTTAAAATCTATCTTATGTCTCTATTTCTGCCACTAATTGTTGTTGTATATTTTGTTTTCACGATCCATTTACAAGAAATTAATACGTTATTTAATTAGGAAACTAGTTAAATAAAACCTTACTCGTCTGCTTATCTTGGCCAAAAATGAATGTTACTATCTGAAACGCTAGAGGTACAAGGAAAACTCCATATCTAAGTTTCCTGGAAGTTAATAAGGTAGCAGCATTGAATAGTTTGCTCCAAAGTTGATGAAAGTGTTGTAAAATGGGAAAATGGTCCAATCTCGGTTGCGTCTAGAAGTTTATTCGCGAGACTATAAAAACTTTGAAAGTTTTATCGCTTAAACAACACGCTTCGCGGCGTAATAATCAATGCTACCATGGCTTACTTGTTGTTTATACTCAAACAAGTAGCTATTCCTATTGTACCTAATACATGACTTGTAAAAACAACATAACAATTCTTTTGAAATTGTTTTGGTCTCGTTTTAAATCACTTTGTTCATCTTTCTTCTTCTGGCGAACAAATACCGATTTAAACATGACGAGCGATCTCAAAATTAAAGTATTTCCAAATAAATCTTATATGTCTTATAAGTTTCCCTATTTAAATATGGTTTGTATTTATATATTTATGCTAACTTTGGCAGCGCACAGATTCGACACTAGCGATTTGTCTAGGTCCTATGCTGTCAATTGCCTGTCGGAGGCTTGAAACTCACATAGGTTACCAAAGCCATGTTATATCGTTTATATATTTATATCTGAGCCAGCTGACTTCAATATTTAATACCACAGAATCATTTTAATTATAAAAGGTACATAAATTATTTCGTTACGTATAAAAAAACTACGTTTTTAAAAGTCAATTGTTACCATTTTTGGATGTTTATGTTGAGAAGTAAGAAACCCTACGCTTACTTACATAGCAACATTCTCTCGGCACTATACCTTGCAGACATAATAAAAAAAATTCATAGTTTAGATTGTTCTTACTTTTATTTCATTATTTTAGAGAAATCTTCAAGAAAAATCTTGCATTTAGATTGATAATTATTAATATATTTGATAATAATATTATTGAAAATAAAGTCTTGTTTACAATAATGTAATTGATCCAGTATTCGGAGAATCCACTTGGGTCACATCATTCACTTAAGCATATTACGGTGAGCCGCGTCACAACTTTTGTCCGTGGAGATAGTACTGAAAACAATTGGGGAGCTTTGGGAGCCAACTTCTCTAAATATACTGTAAAACTGCATTACACTCGTGATAGTGAAGTATAGTGAAGCAAACATGCAAGCATTTTATCTACACGATATTAATCATGACGAAAAAATATAAAAACATGTGTATAAGTTCGTGAAATTTTCTTAAAGTTTATGTGAATAAATCGTCATCCCTGGCGGATTTGAAATAAAATATCCGTCACGAAATAGTAGCTCTGAATCCACCTGCCGAGCCGTCATATGTAATTTTAGTGCTCGATTAAATGAGTCTCGCAAATGACAATGTAGACCACGTTTGGACAATATTATTTGTAAGAAATAAATTCCCAAATTATATAGTTAATAATTAATAAGCATTTTTATCAACTAAACCGCTGAATAATAGTTTATTAAGTCAAAATCCAAGAAAATATAAAAATCTTTATAAAAATATTATATTCCCATTTTTAGGTTTAATAATTCAAAAGATATTTCAGCCTTATGTAATAATAATCTATATTGTTGTTTTAATAACGTGCTGCTAATGTGTCATATTATCAATAACCATGTTAATATTATCCTTTAGAAGCGTTCCGTAACATTACAGGTACTTTCGCTGTCACGAAGCGTAATTTCTAGTTAAGTGTAATTACAACAATAAACCATTACAAGCATATACATATCTAATTTGGTTTTGGTATGTCTGACATTTTAAGATTAACAAAAAAAACGTGAAGTAATAAAAGGTGAAAACATTTTTATGAAAAATCAAAAATAACTTATTCATCTAAATCCGTTTAAATACGGCAACGTTGGTAATAAACGTAGTATACTCAATCTTAAAGTAAAATAAAATTACTGATAAATTTGTAGTTTTCCTGTTTATCGATGTATTTGTTTTTCTATTAGAAGATCTCTATCCATCTGGATATAACAGTTTTCGATGAAAAAATACACTTCGAAGCCGACTCATAGTAGATAATATGTAATAATCTCGTTTTTATGTCTCTGAAAGAAACTCCTTTAAAGTTATGTGACAAATTTATAAAGACTACTCACGCTTTCGAGTGTAAATTATTAAAATTTATATAACAAGCCCCGTGGGTAATTAAAAAGATAATTTCGTTTGATAAATATAAGATACGACATTGCCTTATATCAACATTCAGAGAGGGTGTTCGGATACCTTGAAAGTCTTATCTAATGAATTTTTGCTTATTACGCTAATAAGATACACGATAAACTCAGATGCACACAGTTTCACTTAAAAATAGATTATAAACTTATTTAAATTGCATCTACAATTTTAACTATGATTGTTTATTATTTTGATAAAACTAATGGCAACGGTTTCTTATATTTTTAGTTGTTGTCTAATGACAATAATTTGTTGAGAAAAAATCGTCAATCGTCGTCGGGTTTTTGTCATTACTTGTGGACACAGTATCTTTTTGAATCACTTTGTTTAGGCGTTCTCGCTTTATCCTTATTGGCTATTTACGCTTACGGCGCAATTGGTGAGTTAGGGTTGTTCTAAGCTTTCTAAGCTTAATGCTTCCCGTTAACTATCTCTTAAGACTGTTTTTGTATAGAAATCGTTCGGTAACATTTTTATCACACAAAACAAACGATATTAGCGAGTATAAGGGATTTATATCCGATATAAAGAATTAATGAAAGCCTTTGAGCTATCGTCCACAGCTGATAATGTTGGCATCGCGTGTAGAACGAATCTTAACTGAATCGTAATGGAGCAGATTCATCACATTTATCCCTCACCGTTCACTTATTCTGACGGAGTGATATCAGCGTGATATTAATATTTAATTATTATCAATCCAAATTATAGGAAAGATTAAAGTTTTGATTTTATTTAATTTATATAACTCAATTTTTAAAAAAATCTAGTGTCATTTTTTCAGAACATAAAATAGTGTTGTAATCATTTTAAAACATACTTTTTTTATCTTGAAAGTCTTTTAGAGACAGATAGAGCCTTAATGTAAAGAACATAATTTGATTGCCGTTGGTAGCTAAGTGAAACATTGCTTTAAAATTTCATGAAGCTTACGCTACTGAATATTCATTACTTCATTTTCTTGAGACGTCATGATTCATGGTATAAAATTCGTGCATGAAAACATGAGAATGTGAGGAAAATAATTAAACAATATGCATAGGAAAAATCATTATTAATATATGGGCTCAACATGAGACAAAAAATTACTAAAGTATCAACGCAAATACGTGTATAAAGTTAACAACATGGTAGAGTTTATCTTTTTTTTATTGAAGCGGCGCTTTTTAAGGGCCTCTGATATCTGCACTCACTCTTTGAAACACAGTGGAAGTACCGTTTCACGTTGAGTATTCTGTGAGCCCATGGTATCATTTCAGATGAGCCGGCGCAATTAGTGCGTCAGCATATGCTTCAGCATGACTCTCCCACGGGAGTGATAGTAATAAGACACTCGTCAGGCCACTGTCTATATCTCTCGCTTCATGGTACACTTTTAAAAGCATTACGTCACGAGGCTCCCAAACAACAAACCTATATTTTGGTTCGGCTAACCAGTAGCCCGATTAGCAGACCTACTTATTCAAATACGTATTGCTGTATTTATGATATAGAAGCACAAATAGAAATACGGGACGCAAATAGGAGGGCGACATAACACGAAAGCTTACCTAGTTATTACAGAGTTAGCGATCGAGCTACGGCTCATTAAAAGCCGCCACTTGGTCGCTCTATTCAATACGGACTAGTATAGTACTTTAACTTATATTCCATTTAAGCCATTTAAAAATGAACTGATTGTGATGTCTGTCAAATATTTTTTACCAATTTATGTTTATTTACTTGACTTCAAACGATTAAATTTAAAAACATAATTTTAGAAAGAAAATCACGGGTAAAAATATAACTTCTTACCCATGGAAAAGCCATGTTGACGGACGAATTGGGCCGGCTCGTCTGAAGTGATACCACGGGCTTACAGAATACTAAACGTGAAATGGTAGTTGTACTTGGTACCTTCTGAACCAATGGTAGCTTTTTTATTGTAAATTGACTTGCATAGCATTTATTTAAAGAGGCCCCATAAAAGGCCCATTTAAACAAATTCTTTTGAATTTTAATTATAATTTTAAACGATACTTCTACTATAAATTCAGCGAAATCGTTGAGAGAATGAAGATATCGAAGGCCCTTAAAAATTCCAGCTAAGTAACGTAAAAAGGCTGCAACATAACCAATGCGCGGACATTGGGCGGCGATTTTCTCTTACCAAATAGGAGACCCACCTGCACCGTTATTCGCCATACTATAAAAAATAGATTTTCAAAGAGAGATCGGTGACATGGAATGGTAGAATTTATAGATCAACAAGATTAAATCCTATTTACTATATTTATTCTATTAATAATATTCTAGTTACAATCGTCTATTTTCAAAACAAATGTCTTTCAAAATCGATTAGGTACTTGTTAAACTACTACATGTGACTGTTTAGATGTGATTGTTAACTGAAGCATTGACCCCTACGTTTTGATATACCTCGATAGGAATTTATTTGTCGGCCGGTTCGTAGCTAAATTGGGTCTTACGTATAAATGTAGAATTTTATTATACCAAAACACTTAATGACGTTAGAAGGACGTTCAAAGTAAAATAAACAAAAATACAATTATTAGACTTCAGGTATGCATGTACATAGAGATTTAATTGTATTTTGTTTTGAAGAGATTTTGGAAAACTTTATTTCTTTTTTTATATAGTATAGCGGACAACGGAGCAGGTGGATCTCCTATATCGTAAGAGAACACCACCGCCCATTGATAACCGCACCACAGTCCGCGAATTGATTATGTTGTCGGTCTTTTTTCGCCGCTTAAGCAGCACTTTTAAGGGTCAAACACAGTACATGTATCGTTTCACGCTGAGTATTCTGTGAGCCCGTGGTATTACTTCGGAAGAGCCGGCTCAATAAGTTCGTCAGTTCAGTCAGTTCTTGTTAATATCACACTTATACCACCAATTACTGTTTACATTTATAAAAATTTGTTATTTAAATTCAAATTTGTATATTTTTTAGATTATCATAATATTTAGGATTTATATTATTAAAATACATTTTCATAATCTGAAATAGAAAAGGCACTTAATTTAATCTATAGTATTTATCTATTTAGTATTATTCTATAAGGAGAATTGAAACCGATATTCATAATTGCAATTAGGTTTCTCTGTACTTATAAACGGTAATTGTGAAAAATATTATTTCCCTTCTATGTTGCGCTATTGGAATACTGTAGAGGGATCTGAAACAGCGGAAAAATTTAACGAATGCGTTACAATGAACCAGAGTGCATATGTGTACTTTATGTTTACAAAATAAAGAAATCTCCACTATAGCTCATATAGTTACTCTAGATTTAAATTGTTTTATTTATTAAATTCAACTTTATTTTCTTAAAAGGATCATTATTCTATTCTCCCAAATTGTATTGGATTTAATATCAGACAATGAATCATAAATTCGTCCCGACATTTAATTTTAAACACTATATTTTATTTTATTAGGTGCCTATATCGGAAAAAATAAACTTAAATTTGACGAAGATCAAAGAATCAAGTGTTACGATCTGATATCGATGTTAATAAGTCAATAAAACGACGCTGGAGTGGAAGCAATCTCTTTTTATGAGTCCCGGGACGATAACTGCTACTATTCAGCCCTTGAAAAGCATCTATACAACATTAATATCCAGTTATAGATCAAATAAGGTTTTAAATTAGGGAATAAACTCTATTGATTACTTTCTAACTAGTATCTATTTTGAAATTAATATGTTTTCTTGCATATCTTTACCAATTAAAACTTATACAACATCACCATATATTTTTCTATCCTTATTAACGTTATGATTAATCAAACCATACTAGTATTATTACTTTGTTAATTGTAAAGTAATAACCTTTTTATTTAATACAATCAATATTATTGTCAATATAATTAAACACTGCATAATAATATTATTAAGCTTTAGTAAGAAGCTACATGAAATAAAAAGATAATGCTATCTCTAGTTCTTACTTGAAAATGTACTGGATTATATATTATTATTTAATTTAATTCTTCGTTTCAGTTTAAGTAGAAATTATATCTGAAATGCAATAAATCGAGAAATAGCAGTTAAACAGTGTAATTAATTGAGTGTGCCTATAATTTGTCTTCGTCACTCAGCTAACAGCTAATTCTCACACATTAGAGACACAAAGCCGAGGATTTTATTGATTGTTACTGGCTATTGTCCGCTTAAGCCTTTGAAATTGCGCTCGTCGCAAATACAACGCTTTTGGACCCGTCTTTCAAAACAGTCACAATCAAGTAAATTGTCATAATTATTTTTACTCTCTAGGAACTGAATACAGATTGACAGATTTAATTGTTATGATTATCATCAATTCAGTCGTAGGATGTTCACTGCTGGACATAAGTTTCCTCCTCAGATCTCCACGCATACCTGTCGGAGGCGATCTGCATCCACCGTCTTCCGGCGACTTCGTCGTTTAAAAGTTATACTATTTTGTTAATATAAGATTTTTACACGTAAATAAATATAAATCAAATAAAATTAATCTATTTTTTATTATTTTTCTAATGCTATTGCGGACAACGGAGCAGGTTGGTTTTGTATGGTAAGATAACACTACCGTCCATGGATAACCGCGCCACATTCCGCACATTGGTTGTATTGTCGGCTTTTCAAGCCACTTAAGCGGCATTTTTAACGGCCTCCAATATCCTCACTCACTCAGCTAAAAACAATAGAAGCACCTTTTCAAATACAACTACCATTTCACGTTGAGTATTCTCTGTGTATTATAGTTGAATAGAAAGCTTAATTCTGAATTGAGATTTTAAAGTACGAAGAGCGTTCTTGTTGTAAGCGTTGTTGCCATAAAGTTTTCAAACCCAAAATCATTTCAACCATACATAATCGTATCATAACCAAAGCCAAACCGTGAACCAACTTTTGATCCCTCAATATGTTCACCTCATTATACTACAACAACACGTTTAGGCAAATAAAAGCGGGCAATTTTCCTTTAATGATACAACACGGTACCTTTTCAATATATTTTGTATGAAACCCAAGTTTTTATGTTAAATATGAAACGGTTTTTATTACTGTTTACATAATGTTTATGATGTACAGGTAATTCAAGTTGATAACCCGGGGCTTTTTAATGAGCAATTTTGCAATATAAGAATTAACTTTAGTCTGGATTTTAATACATGTAGCTTTAACTTTGGTTAGGCTGTTTTGTTATAAATCCTTTCTTTCATGCCAATGTTGATATATATTTTATTACTTTTCGTTGTCAGTTTGTATAATTAACGTTAAATATCGGCGAATTTTAACGTAAAATATGGTCATTCATTATAATTCCGAGAGTGATTACGTAATTATTATATATTTATTGTGCATTTGCATAGCAGTTAATGTTTCCTTTGAATATGGTTAAATTTGAAATGTTGACAGATTCTATTGAAGGCTTAACGGTTATCCATAGTAAAACAATAAAAATTCGTTTTCGAAAATAAATTCAACCGACCTCTTATTGTCGTAATAAGTTTAAAATACAAATGAGCCTACTATAATTAAAAGTCGCCGTTTTCAGAATGGCGAAGCCTAACTAATTATTCGTTTGGATTCATTTTTCGATTATTTTTCAAAAAGACGAACGAAACGTGTAGTGACCATCGCAAATATTTTGGCAATTATTATTTCAGGATCCACAAAGCCGCAAACTTGAAAATCGAAAAAGAATATTTTACAAAGTACTTCACATAGCCTTTCTTCTTGTAAAAAAAACAAAAAATTAAAGTAAAAAAAGTCGTATTGATAACCTCCTTTTCAGTTTTCTTGGAGTTCAGGTAACAACATGGAGTTGTCTGCCCTAAGACTATTGAGGGAAAATATTTGTGATGCGCGGCACAAAATACCTTTAAATATGGTAAGCTGTGGAACGACCAACATCCGACCAACGAAAGATTATACGGATGAAACTTTGTGTCTTGTTTAGAATAGAGCAATTGAATTCACTTTGTGCATGTCTAAATGACTGCTTTTTACCCATACAACAATACTTTGTTTCAGATTTCTCTCGGGAACCCTATTATGATAAACTTTAGCATGAATTTGACAATTTAATTGAGTGATAGTACTCTAGAGTATCCAAATGTACCTGAAAACCACATTCTCATCATACTTCTTGAGATAAAGGCAGTGTTTCACAGAAAAAAAATATTAACAATATTACTTTTAAAACCTGCTTTGAATTGTAGCATTTATGACTACGAATTCATGCGTCCTTGACTTACATTAACATTACCTCTATATCTATATTTGATACCATTTCGCATAGCAAAGACTTAAACATTAGACATGCTGTTGAAGGGATCACTTGTAATTTCATTTCAACTATTTGGCTGACAGTAGGATAAGCCTCGGTGTAGCGGAAATGTATTAAAAACGTAAAAGTAAGATATATTGATGAGTTTATTTTAAATCTGTAGAAAATCCAAAGCTGGCTCTTTTTGTTACCTACGCACAGTGCAATGATAAATAAAATAGCAAAATGTAATCAATACTTTGAGGAAGACCTATGAAGATGTAGGTAAGTCGGAATACCCGCGGCATGAGAAATTACATTTTTAAAATTGATATATATATATAAATCTATGAATATTTAATGGTTTAGGAAACAGTGTTTCTAAAATTTAATTTTTTTATGTTAAAATATATATTTACAATGAAGTAAAGAGTGATTTTATCTATTTGTACTAGTAATTAAGTATTCCGTTTTAAGTACAACAAGTAGCTTTACTGATTAACTCATTGAATTTTCTTAAATCTATCATTTAAATGTAAAAAAGATATTTATAATAAATAAATAAATGCACTGTTGGTTTGCAAACTTTTTATTTAGATAGCGCAATGGTCCGCTTACAATACAATTGACAGGTTCTATATAAGTACTATTCTGCATACATTTATACAAATCAAATCTATACATAACATATATTTTTACTGACCAGCATCTGTTACTCATTTATTTTATATTAACTTAATATAAATAAAAATTACAAGGAATACCTTTTTTATCTATATTACATACGCAAATATGTCTTAATAAGAACTCCCTTAAATAATCGTGGCTTTACTTGAAACAATATTTCAAATATTCTGTAAATCTATCACTATCGTGTAAAAAAAGCGAACAGAAAATTTTAAAATCTGAAATTCACAAAAGCAATAAATAAGGGGGTAGAGTTTCTTTAACGAGTGAATAAGAGGTAAGATTTCAATCGCCGCCTAAAAGCATCTAATAGCATTTACGCCATCGCTGGTACTTTCGGTAATTCAAAGTAATCAATGATATTATTTAAAAATTATATTAAATATTAAAACGAATGCAGTTTTCAGTAACATTGTTAAAAAAGCTGTAAGCTTCACGTGCGACCTACTTTAAAACAGCTTTTTTTCTATGCCCAAAGTACTTACTACCAAAGAGTAACCATAACTTTATAACAGGATTGATTCAATACTATTTTTACAATCACACGCTGTTTTGAAACCCGAGTACATTCTGTTTGATCCACAGACAAAGCTGACTGTACGTCTGTACACTAAACCCGATACAAATAAATCAACCCACTTACTGAAGGCAGATTGATTACATGAATTATCCTCTCCGTAACCGTATTCTTGACTTAAAAGATAATTTTACAAATACTTTAAAAATTTATAAATACATAAATTTTGATTAAAAATTTCGACTAATTTTTAACGGATTAAAAATTAAATATTTTGTAGAAATAATCTCAGTAGATTTAAGAATAACAGTTATTGGAATAACAAAATGTGTCAAAATTTTGGAAGTAATCAAAGGGTTATCTGACCATCGGGATTGTTTAATTTATACATATAACTTCAGTCTATGTTATTATTTTATCATCTTATTCTATAATAACAATCTCTAATTTTATACTCACTTTTACAAACTTTACCTCTACTATTAAATTAAGATTTTAATAGAATTAATTTTAAAAAACTATATTTTGGTAATGTTAATGTAATATTTTTAGTAACGTAATATTAAAAAATTATTCATCACTTCATTTTTAACAATAATTTACATCCAAGTTATGCAAAAAATAAAAATAAATTAATTTTAATAGTAAATCTTTACATTTTGTACAAAATTAAAAACTCATGTTTTTACCATGGTTTGTATTTTATTTCAATTAATTAAGATTAACAAAGCTTCAATTACTATTTGAACCATTATCCGGTTATTAGCCAGAAACAAAAAATATTTTTTTCTTAAAAAGAAATACTTTTTTAGTTCTAAACGAGCCATAATTACCGAATTTAAAATGTTTTTAATTAATACTTGCAATTCTGTGCATGCCTGTCAAAATTTAAAGTAAATGTCTTTTAATAAAAAAGGTTTTCTGCTTTTTAATTTGGTTAACAACTTAAAATTAAAGTCTATGTTTATACATTTAACAGATTTGCAAATTCCTCTTGTTTGAAAAATTATTAATAATTCAATTCTCGTGTTTATTTCGACATCAAAGGGTATTCGTTCTAAGACATCGCATCTATGATGAGTAATGAGATCAAAAAGCCGAACGCAAACCGATCCCTCGAGACGGCTTTGTTATAGTCTTGTAGCCTGAAATCTAACAACATTTTTTAAACAAATCTTGTTTTTAACTCTTTATAAAATATAACTTATTGTGTGCTTTTTCTGTTGAAATTAATTAAATCCTTAAAATTATAACTACCATACAACAATGCTAATTAGAAGACATGTTCTCTTTTTTACTTGTAAATGTTTTGTACTTCCATTTTGTTTGCTTATAACAAAATGTTTCTTATCGGTACTCCTTTATCAAATAATTATGAATATTTTCAATACACACTTTAACAGCAGCGACGTACTTTTCTCTGAGGCTACATTCGTAAGGTATAAATAAATATTTAAAATTATTTCACAATAATGAATTTATAAGTCTAATTTTGAGATGAGTTTGAAATTAGAAGGATGTTTCAAAATTGCAATTAATATTATTTTGTCAAAGTACGATTCTTACCTTGAGTACCAAATGGAGTGCTCTCTGAAGCCTTGTCCATCCTAATGTTAAGTCTTTGTATAACTGTAGAACATACATGAATATTAAATTAAATTTGTATGAATCCTTTAATTAATATAATCACAATATTTTTTTAACTAACCAATAGATATAATACATACCATTTTTATTTTCTAAAGCAGGTAGTGGCATGGCTGAAAAAATGATACAACATATGACAAATCATCTTTAATCATATCAACCTCACTCATTTAATATTATTTTATTTATTTTCATACTTATTAAAATTCGTGGTACCAATTGTTTTTATTCTATAGCGGACAACGGAGCAGGTGGGTCTCCTATATGGTAAGAGAACACCGCCACTCATGAACAACCGCACCACAGTCTCCGCGCATCTGTTTTGTTGCCGACTTTTTACGACACTTAAGCGTCATATTTAAGTGCCACCGATATCCTCACTCACTTTGCAAAACACAGTACAAGTACCGTTTCACGCTGAGTATTCTGTGAGTCAGTGGTCGGACGACCCGGCCCAAATATTGCGTCAGCATGGCTATCCCATAGGTGCTACAGTATTAAGACAATTGCATGGCCGCTGTCAAGCCCTTCCATAGACCGAATAAATTATACATTAAATTATAATTGTCTGGACGGAGATTCTAACCCGATACTTCAAGCTTCATACTACACTTTGTAAAACCATTCAGCTACGAGGCTCTCAAATTGCTTACATTATATACATTGTATGAAATAAAAAATATTAATTTCACTAATGTTTGCTTAGTAATCTTTGTATATATTGTAACTGTAAAACATAATTAAGCAGCCAATTTTCGAGTCCATTATGATGCTTGTATTCTATGTTAAGTAGCTTTTCGTTATTTCAAATATATAATATTTTTTTATAAAAATCGGGAGACCCTTTAAGAATAAGCGGTCCTCCGCCCACAGACAATTCCTAGCTCCAGATGCTTGCTAAGGTATTGGTTACACATTAGGTAAATAGGTAAGGTAAATATGTGCAAAGTTACATACGATATAATTTAATGGTGTCTTCGGTGTCCCCCAATGAATTTTTCGAAACGCACTTATACGCTCCATAATCACTACTCTTGACTCTTCTAATAGGCAGCCTCAATATGGATCTGTACGTCCCCGCTATTCTTTGTGGCTCCAAGCTGCCTCCTATAGTATGAAAAATACCTTATGATAAAATGTTAAGAATTGGAAGTTTAAATAAATTATCCAAACATGTTTTTTATTTTGTCTTATAATTTTATCTTTCTTATAATCTTTTTTAATTGTAACTTCCGTTTGATCCATTTCTTTCTCCACTGCTACATTGATAAAACTTATTCCAAAATATAGAAAAAAAGATATTCTATCAAAATAAAATCACATAAACATTTAATTTATTATATCATTAATTAGTCTCTTTGAGTTACATTTCGTTTCTTCAGATATAATTTAAGACTCCGGTTTAGTAAAATAGATTTAAAAAAGTAACCATAGGCGAAGAATCGTTTGGTAATAACTCTTTTACCACTATAAAAGAAACGCTATCGAATACTGGATATTAAAGTACAGTGACCTAGATTCACACATCACAATATTATCCACCCGCACCTCATACATTATCGGGATAACCAGAACTATACTTCGATCGTCATGCACGCATTGTAGATTTTACTCTCATAACTACATTGATTTCAACACTGAACAACTTTTATGACGCTTAAATGATTTACTATCTTTTTTATGGTATAGGAACAACGGACCAGGTAATGGTAATGGTTTTTGGTAATGGCAATTGATTCACCCATGGACAACCGTGCCACTGTCTGCGCATTGGTTGTGTTGCCGGCTTGCATTTTTACAGGCCTCACTCAGCGAAACACAGTAGAAGCACCGCTTCAAGTTGTTACAACTACCATTTCCCGCTGAGTATTCTGTGAGTCAGTGGTATCACTTCGAACGATCCGGCCTATTAAGATACTTGTCCAGTCACTTTCAAGTCCTTCCAGAAACCGAATAAATTATAATATATAATTGTCCGTATCGGGGTTCCAACCCAATACTTTTCGCTTCATGGTAGACTTATTAAACCACTTAGCTAAGAGGCTCTCAAATTTATCTATTTTAATACATACCAACCTTATTACCTAAAATTACAATGAATTACAATAAAATTCTATACTTTCACAACAACTTAATAAAGTTTTTAAAAACGTGATAAATGTAGAACCTGGGATGTTCATCGTATTGCGCCAATTGGCATCCCACATTATTCTAAGCATGTCAAGTTGTATGTTGCAAAATAAAAAGCTTTTGTTAAATCTTTGGTCAACAAACTCTGTACTTAATATTTCTAAGGCCTATATGTTGCCGTAACATATTATATGTTTGTGTTATATAATATTGTATATGCAATATTATCTTTTATAATGAAATTTCATTATTTATTCTTATTGTTTACCTTTTATATCATATAAAAAATTAACGATCTAACTTAAAATTCAGGATTAGAATTTTACCAATAGGAACAATTTCTCCATCTTCACGACTCCAGTAGCTGACGGGTTTCGGATAGGCTTCCGTTTCACACTCCAACACTAAATCAGTCCCAAGTGCCGCGCCAACTAACTGATTCCGGATTGTTATCACCGGGGGAACTTAAAATGTGAAATACTTGTTACAGGTCAAAGTATATTTATTCATACTTTATCAGATTAGAACCCCATTTAACATAAGTCAGTTTTAAGGTGAAAAGCGAAATATGTTTAAATTTCTTTAAATGATTACGAAATATTTCATATACTCGGCATTATATTAAATAACTTTTACATCATACAGTATCACTTTTAAGAAATACAAAATGTATAGAGCAAAGATCTTGGACATAGTATATAGTCAATTCACTGAAGATAAATCAAACCAGTTCAAACTTATAAGAATATTGTTCCACAAATTGCGCAATTTATTTACGTATCCCGTTTTAAAATGTCATAAATATGAAAGCATATAAAGTCATTAATATTATACATACATTCAACGGTAAGCATTATTCTTTTGCTTACAGATGGCGGCACTCCGTTCGAGGCGATGCATAAATATGGCCCCGCGTGCTGCTTGCTCACCCGGCTAATATTTAATACCGGGCCCTCCAGTGATGTTACTACAACCAAGCCCGATTTTTCATAATTTATACATTTATATTTCAGTATATAATATATACATTTTAAACCAAATAGGGTTAAAATAATTAACAACTAGAAAATGGTATTATAAATAAATATAAAGTTAGATAGGTATAAAATTAAGTTTTATGAGATTTTTGAAGAGATTCACTTAAAACATCTAAATCAATGCCAAAAATTGAATACATCTGTAATGAGGGAACTAAAAAAATACAATTTAAAGGAGAGAAGACGTTTTATATTAAAAACACATTAAATTTATATTTTATTTTTCTTCATTTATAATATCACAAATAATTACCTAATCTATAAAAATCTATTTAAACTATTTTAAAACTTCTATCTGTATATAACAAAAAGTTATTTATATGACATTCATCATCATCATCATCATCAGCCCATTCAAGTCCACTGCTGGACATAGGCCTCCCCGAAAGACGCTTGGTCATAGGGGGGTTATTTGCCTTAATCACCACGCTTGGCAGGCGGGTTGGTGATCGCAAAACATCT
>DWCF01004988.1:0-15158 GCA_018230265.1 Delias oraia | reverse complement strand
GAGAACTTCAAAGATACGATTGAAACGGAATTGATTATGTAAACAACACAATAACTACAAATAATCTAGCTTATCTACTTTGTGTCGTAACTATAATTGTAAATTAAAAGGGTCATGCCAAGTCTTACAAATGAGTAGTTTAAAAAGTGGATCTTAATGTAATTATATAGCATATATGACCTGTAAGGTAAGCGTATATTCATAGTTGATATTCTGTACATAAAAAGAAAGGGCAGTTACCAAAGATTTTTATTTTGCGAGGGTTGAACGAGCAAAAGTATGACTCTTATACTGAGATTAAACCCTTATCACTTTCACTAATACTTGTAATTGCTTTGTGTGTACCTTATTAAGTATATCCTATTTATAATTTTGCATAGGTTTCGCAAGAAAACGAACGGTTTGTCGGGATGTCAGTGGTTTCGCGATTTAATCCTAAGTCCTCGATTTTTATATAATAAGAGCTGTACTTTTTGTGACGGACTTCTTTCATCCCTCGTTAAAATGTAGTCATTTTATAGAGTTAGTCATCGAATATCTAGATGTGTGATAAGGTATAGACGAAAAGAAAAATAATGTTTTTTTTAAACCAAGGTATTTTTTAAAATTAAAACCAATTGGTGAAAGTTTTTCTCTAGAAATTTTATTCATCTTCTTATATTTTTGTGTCATTAACTATCATTAATACATTTGAACCTGGGATCTACCACCAAATAAGCTATGTATTCAATTTTTAAATACATCTTAAATTTTAAGGAAAGTTTAACATTTTGTAAATTAGTTATAAAGATATCTATTTTTTAATAAATGTATATGACCATAACTTAATATCGTTATAGTATAAATAAGAATAAAAAGTATAACATCATAACAGATTAACGTTATTATTGAGAAAGAACGAATGCTTCGCTTTTATAAAAGTAAAAATTATGTATTGAAGTGATTTACCTTTTTTGATTCATATAAGATGTATATATACAATTTGATATCTATGATAGATGTGTATATACAATTTCAAGTGATAATCATAAAAAGTATGTACAAGCAGAAAATCGACGCACTTATTCCAGAGATCGACGACATTGTGTTGAAATACAGATTTGGTACAATTTTGGGTATGATCTTTAGCGTATAAAGACTCCATATAACCATTTCGGATTCTTTGAAAATATATTCAAAATAACGTTAGTCTTTACTTTAATCTAATTTACAATTAAATTGTATAAAATCGCGCACATACAAAACCTTTATCAGATTTCGGCTTCCCTTTTTTAGATGAATATTTTGCGGTTATTGTGAGACTATTCAACGAGAATGACATTCGTGTATGAAATTTCCAGAGGCAAATATCACGAACAAAGCAACGAGCAAAAACGATTGTTTCATGAGGTTGCATTGTATTACTAATCTTTCAAAATAAACTATTACAATATGTAACAGATGCTTTATTTACCAATTATTATAAAAATAATATTATGAGAAATTAATTAGAACATATTGATTTATGTACAAAGTTTGTAGAATATAATTTATGGACTTTAACAATTCATATTTTTCAAAAATTTCACTCTAAAAAAATTAAGTATTGCAATAATATAAGTTTATTTTAATTTGATAAGGTAAAGCTTATTAAAAGTAGCGTATTTAAAGTATTTTTAGTATCTCTAGTTTCGCATCAAAATTCAAGGAAACTAATATTTAATTAGTTTAAAACGTTTTTAATAATATTTATCTACTTAACGAATAGGACTTTTGCGTGTAGCTTAACACACACACAGAACAATGTTTAATTTTACAAGGCTAATGAGTAGGCTGTTAAGCCTCTGGCACTCTTGACTAATCTTCGTGCTAATTTATAGAGACATGTCCCATATTTTTACTTACACTTAAACTACATTTTATTTTTAAATAAGTGATATTCTGTGTTATTAATATTCAAATTTCATATTTTCTTCCGAGATCAACCTTCATCATAATCATCAGCCTATCAAGTCCTCTGCTGGACATAGGACTCCCTCAAAAGGAGTGTGTAACAATTTTTTTTTCCTTAAATGTTCAATATTGAACCGAACACAGAGAAAAATTACATCATACAGAAAGTTGTATAAAAATGTAAAAAGTTGATATTAATTAATATTTTATTTTATTTTAATCCTATTTTATACCTAATGTACTACAATTTAATGAAAACTATATAAAAAAGAACACCTACATGGATTGTTTTAATAAAATTAAATGAATATCTCAATAATTATTTAGATATGTTTGACAAATATAAAATTTTAAATATTAGCGATATATTGATTCTAAATACAAATAATTTCATAATAATAATGCCAATACTATCACTGGAATTCATAATACTTTTAAAAACTACATAAGGATGTCATTAAGATATTTTTAGTTTCGATCGATTTATGCCATCAAGTGTATGTGATTTGCCTTAATATCAACATCACTTTTCACATATTTTTATCCTAAATCTAATATCACATGAACAATAATTATTACAATGGCTTGATCTATTTTCATCATTAATTTCATCCATTAACGCAATGAAAACACAGATTTCCCACCGTTGCTTTGCACTTAATAATTGACGTCAAGGTCACATATATCGTAGTGTCCAATGAAATGGCATCAGTGAAGACAATTAAAGCTTTGCCTGATGACTTGCAATCATAGCATTACAAAACTGAGCGCCTAATGCATCACGTGACGTCATCACTGTTGACGTATGTGAGCACGCGAATAGAATACTTATGATCGAATCCTAAGCCTACCGCTTCACCGGCTCGCACTCAGAAGCATTGCTAATAACGTATCGAAACATCAGATGACAATATCATTACTTCACACGTCACCGTCGCATTTTCGTGTCGATCTGCCGAACTCCTTTCAGATGTCCTCGCGTGCTTGCCGCACCTCAGACGCTGTACTGGACGGATGAGCCGCCTCTGTTGTGGAGGGTCTGACGCTTACTGTAACGGTCAGTTCACGCCGACCGGTAAACACTTGCACTGTTTGATCTTCTGCAAACGCTTTCGTTTATAGGGTGGGCTCTGGCCCGGGCAACGCAGCGTCACAGTGATCCAAGTAAACTTTTTCGGCTTACAAAATGAGCAAGACTTGAAAGCGGGAGGAGGGCGTTCGTCGTTATTTTCACGACGCCGCGGACTCTTAGGAATGTAGAACGAATTGCACTGGCCGTAACAGAAATTGTTTATAACCGTCGCTTGCAGACAACCTGGTTCCCGAATTTTTTGTATCAACTGTTCTGTTTTACACCAATCTTCCTTAAGGTATTCCTTTTTAGTCACGATCAGCGCGTTTTTCGAAGACTTTAAAATGTTTCGAAATGCAGCACCTCTCGGTATTTCGGTAACGTCATCTTGCTCCGGTATAGAAACGACCATGGTCTCTGAGCTGCCTTCGCCAAGTTCATTCCGTTGAACGTAGGAAGTAGAGGAGCCGTTGGCTTCTTCCGTTCGTCTTCGTGCTGCCAGCATCCGCTCCACTTGTTCAGTGTCGATAATGTCCAAAATGGAATCGGTCGGTGTGAAGGGTCTCTTGCTGCCCACGCCTGCACTGACGCCGCAAGCGGCTAAAAGAGTCGCTGCGATTAGCCAAATACACCACTTGGAAACCATCTCCTGCAACAAAAAAATTACGACATATAAATATGGCCTGTGCTCTTAAAAACCTGTATAGGCTTCGCTCGAGAGGAAGTTGTGGGTTTAACTTACGTTGTATCGAGAGATGAGAGGCAACATCGTAGGTAGTGCGTCGGTGTAGTTGTTCGCGGTAGGAGCGCGAGTAGCGTGCGCAGGGTCGGCCGGCGGAACAGTAATGAGCGCGAGCGCCCTCAATGGACCACTGCTCAATGAAAAAGATGACTCACACACCGCGCCTCCATGCCACAGAAACGTTACTATCAAACGTAATTACAGATGCGACACATCGCACGTGTTCCGGCTTGTTCCATTACCTTACTTCAATAATAGGCAACAGTCGAACCTCTATGACTGGATATTCGATCTGATAATTCATTTATTATATACCACAATTATATTAACATATAATATATTTATCTTTTGAAAAACCAATGAAGTGCACAAATATTAATAAATGAAACAGAAATAATAAGTTGTGAGTGGGTTTTATTAATTTCTGTTGTACCGAAGAATTCAGTTTAAAAAGTAGTTAGTCAAATTATTTTTATTTAAATGCGATCTAAAACTGACATAAATTCCTATCCAAATTACTGTAAGTAAGCTATGAAATAATATCTAAAAAACCATTAAAATATTGGCTCGCTATTGGCATTAGCATCACGTGTCAAACATATGAAAAAATATACAACCTTATTTAAAACCACCTATTTTTAAGTTAGTTAAATCAACAAATATCTTTGTAAATAATTGACGTACCTAGTGTCTAGTAATGTCTTTATTGCACCAATATCTATTTAATTATTACTTAACTTTATTAAATTAAAATAGTAATAAATGTTACTAAAATTATATATCTATTAATAATATGTAATATAAATGTCTCACTGAGTCACAACGGCGCTGGCATAAAATAATGTCAGAGTGGGGTATCTATTTGAGACAAAGTTATTCGGCGATATTTTCTCACCTATCCACTCGGCGCCGGCGCAAGTGCCAGGCGCCACCACAGATGCTGCCTTACAATAGATTCGCTAAAATCGGCGTTATAGACGGAAAACTAGTTAATTTAGAATTCAGGTCTCTGGTGTATAGGAGAAATTCTGATTGTTTTTAATGTGATACTTAAAGTTACTCGTGAACCTTAAAATATGTTTTGATGCCATAAATACCATGGAGGAATCACAACATGCGACTAGTTTCTATTTACCATCGTCGTAAAACAACGCTACAATTTATAATTTAAAAAATATGTTTCCTAGTTCTATTTACAAACTGAAGGCACCGACAGATCTTCCACATCTTACGTTCAAAGGAATGAGCTTAGCGAAAGCAGCTCTGGGTGCCATGGCCATTACTATTACGGACCAAGATGTAATAACAATTATTTAAATATTCATAAACAATTTAGAATTCTATTTACGAATACGATTCTAGAATATTTAAGTTGAAATGCAGCGCAACATGTTGAGATTTATTGGCTCATATTAGATATTATTATCAAATAAATGATCTGTCTCGCGTGCTCGTCCACAATAAAAGGAGTATTGTGATGTGAAAAGTATTTCATCGATCAGTGTCAGATATCAAATCATACTTCCGCCCATATTTTGTGCTTCCCTCACAATAGTGAACGGCTGCCTATAGAGTATAGATCCGAGCCTATGGCGTGGCTATAGAAACTCACATCTGAGCCTTTCGCGAAACGTAGGCGACGCGACGACGCGTGGGTGTAATGCATTTTTAACAATTTCAACCAACGGTTGCTTGTTATTGCTTATGGTGCTTTAAAATGTTTTTGCTTCCTATAATTATGATGAATATATGCTACGTGGTTGTCAATTAAATATAGAAATTATACATATATTATATATACATAATAAAATTTAAAATTATAGTTAGATACGTTACTACAAAAAAATTAAACCAAATAAGCACGTATGCTTATAACAAATTACTCTATTGATCTGATCAAAACATTTCATTTATGAAAAATGGTGAAAAATGAATATAATTCTATTGATATGCCATTTTTTGAAGGACGGCGGATTTAAAGCGTATCTAACAGCTTCGAAGATGGTTGGCAATGAAGCTAATTCAGCTGTCGGTCAGTAACACTATTCAGTGCAGAAATACTATTCCCCATAATATCTGAAATTGTATTCAAAGCGTGTCAATAAAACGTTTATAGTCGGACTGACGAACGTTTAAATGCATCAATATGAAACTGGACCACATCCAAACGGTTTGATAATACCCAAACAGAGCATTTCAATTTAACACGTGCGATTCTTCTATGCACAATATACCTATATTGATGATTAATTTATAGATTGCTAGATTGCTTTTATAGCTTCCGTACATTGCTAGAGATACAATCGAATCGCCGGCCTTCTCCAATGTGGCCATATTTCTAAAATACATTTTGGGAAGATTATTGTAGTAAGATTTGTAAGATTATTGAGAGCTTCGTAGTTTTAGTTTTAATAGGTCTACCGAGAAACGAGAGTTATGGGGTTCGAATCCCGCATCAGACAATTATAAATTACAAATTAATTTATTATTCATTCGGTCTCTGGAAGGGCTTGACAGTGGCCAGGCGAATGTCTTAATACTGTTACACTCGTGGGAGAGCCACGCGGAAGCATATGTGGATGCACTAAATGTGCCGGCTCGTCCGAAGCGATACCACGGGCTCACAGAATGCTCAACGTGAAACGGTACATGTATTGTGTTTCTCTGAGTGATTGAGGATATAGGATGCCCTTAAAAATGCCGCTTAAGTGGCTTAAAAAGCCAACAACACAACCAACCACCACGCCACGCGGATTGTGGCGCGGCTGTCCATGGGCGGCGGTGTTCTCTTACCATATAGGAGCCCCACCTGCTCTGTTGTCCGCTATATTATAAAAAAGTAAGATATATTGCGAGATCTAAGATACAAATTTTCATTTATATCGTCTTGAGAGGCTTTATTTTAATCCCTAAAAGAGGTGCTATAATTTAAACTATCTGTGTGTGTTTGTTTGTGGTATCGTATTAACTAATTACACAGAAACCACTGCGGAAGCTAATACAATGGACTTTTGGAGATAAAAAGACCACCTTAAAATTAAAAGGTAACATTTTATCTTAAATACCTTAACCAAGATTTATTGTTAGCAATAGCGGCGTTTAAGTCGCCCTCAATATCTTAACTATTTAAACATGATACATTTTACGGTTGTTTGAAAATACTATAAGAAAAGGAAGTCTATTCATTCTTTTTATGAGCAGGCGCTAAGTAACTTAGGAATTTCATTCAACGAAATGTTCATTCATCGTTATGTCGTTCGAATTTAGGAAAAAAATTGTCTCAGGAAACCTTTAGCGACGCGCGGTCTGTTTTGTTATAACTATTGACACAGGGTGTTTCTTGTAATATGCAAACTATTTGTTAATAACAAATCAGGAAGCTTTTTTAAAAATATCCTATAATAGGAATTTAATAATTGTATTACAATATAAAATTACCTATATTAGATATATTACTGAATCTTAGTTATTAACAAGTCTATCATCATCACCATCAGCCTATCAAGTCCACTGCTAGACAATACATTTACTGCTGGTAAATATTTTAATATAATCATGCCAATATATGATGACGTAGGCTTGTTTAGTAAAACATTTATTTGGCCACAGCTTCGATGTTAGTGTGTTAAATTGTTGACACCTACTCGTCAAGATGTTAATCTTAATTGTTTTCAATCCTAATATGACATTTAATAATGAGGACCCAGTATTGTCATTGCATATATAAGGATTATAAAGTGGTTTAAGTATTATTCTAGATGATAATTGCACGGATAATGTTTTATTAGTGTGAATTGTCATAAAATGTCATTTGAACAAGTTGATTTAATTAAAATGAACCTACGTTATCATTTATAATACTTTCTGAGTTTATAATACTGGTAGTAAACGAGCAGGCGGCTCACCTAGGGCAAGCGGTCCTCCGCTCATGGACACCCTCAGCCCCTGCAGAGCCTTGGGTGCGTTGCCAGCCTTTGAGGAAGGTGTGCTCTATTCTTGAAGGTCCCCAAGTCGTATTGGTTTGGAAACACCCTGCTGGCACACAGAGTGGTGCTTCGCAAGTACGGATTGGAAATATTATTGAACAATCTTTAAAATAAGATAAAAGTAGTTGAAATGATTAAATTATCAATTGTCAGAATATTGCAATTATAATACATTGTAAAGTGATGATTGATGAGGTGACAATTCTCCAATAGTGAAGTAATTTTGTAAAAGTTAATTTCAGTGATCTTTATATGAAACAATTGATTACAGTCAACGTGTTATTAAAATGTTGAAGTTAATATTTTTATACAGCTGTATGGCATGCTGTGCGTGCGTTTATATAATGAAATATATCGTATACAGGAATGTCTTGAAAAACTCCAGCAATTCTGGGAACAATCGGAGGGACCGTGCCGAACTTTGTTCAATGAGCTGACAATTCTGTCGCCTCTATGCTATATTATTCGCCTTATTGTATTAGAAGACCCGAAAAGATTACTTTATTTATGGTGATATGATACATACAGATTTTCAAACGTAAACTAAAGTAATTTTTTAAAGAATTAAATTTAAAAGGTTTAAATTTGGAGACACTTCTTAATAATTACTACAAACCTCTACCAGTTACTTTGTATGTATTGTATTGCAGGAAATAATACCTATATTATTGAAATAATGGCATTGTTGGCGCCACAGGTCAGACATATAGAGTGGTGTGGAGCCAAAACAATTTATCCATGTCTCAGCGACTTCTATAAAAGAGTTATCTCTCTTTTGTCCAGTTTTAACTGGTTATATAATAAATTGTTCACAAATAAACTACATAGGTATATACTTTGCTCTGAATTCTATTTGAGGTGATATTAGTGAAAATAATATTGTAATCGAAAAAGCAAAAAAACATTGATGCATAGGTAGGTATAATAATATAACGCATACATAAACGATACATGTGTTAAATCACAAAACCGGTGTTTAGAAATGTGATGTCTTTTTGTCTGTGCAATGTGGAGAACTAATAATTTTATAAATGTAAGTTGCTATATAAATATTGGAATTTAAATACATATAAAACATACACGTCCAATTCGCCAACTTTTGTTGCGGGTTGTTTGATTACATTTCAAGAGAAGTGTTTATTGATACTGAAATATTTAGTAATCATTGATGCATAATTTTTATAAGCTTTATAAGATATTTTCCATCGTTTTCACCATGTTGTGGTCGTTCTGAGCTGAGAGTTTTTTAAGGCATTTAGTGTCGCGCACAACCAATCCGTGTTGGTGATAGCAGAAGTATTCAAAAGAAATATCCAGACTATAATTTGCTCAAGGTATAATCCTCAAGGTGTTTCCATCCTTGGAGACCTTCAAGAAAAGTGTGTGTCTATTACTTACATTCCGGCAACGCATCCGCGGCTCTGCAAGGGTTAGAGGTATTCATGGACGGAGGACCGCTTATTTCAGGTGAGCCTTCTGTTCGTTTGCAAGCCTTACCATAAAAAAGTAATAAGAATTGGTTAAATGTTAATTTATCGCACAATAATAATTTACGTTGGAAAATCGCAGTTTTCAAAACTTTATTCTGGTTGATAATAAAGTAACACAATATGGGATGGTTGATAGTGTAATACGATCGATTTGCACTTGATCAGTTTTTGTATGCGGGTGAAGCGCTGGCGCCGTCTGTAGAGCACCGATGATCAAGTTTATAGACAAATAAACTTAGTTCAAACGTAACAGCCTGGCGCCTCTGAGTCGCGTTTCAAATTGACGAATGACAATGCTCCTACACAAACAGTCTCTCTCAGTCCTCTCGCCAAACAGTCAGACATCGGAAGCTATAAATAAAAATTATTATTATTTGCTATATATGTATTAAATTTTAATAAAGCCGCGTAGCCTTGAAATTGCGTTTAGACGGAAAACTTTTTTTTAAAACTATACAAACTTACTCTTACTCTACTTAATACACTCCGTATTTAATACAAAACGCCTGAACTGTTAATGTATACACTTTTTAAATAATTCAAATTATCATATTGTCTAACATTCACCTTGATTATTGTCATGTTTTAGAAAATAGCTAATTGTTTGATGATTGCCTAATCTAACAATCTTTGTAGCATTCCGTTATGCAAGTGATACTGTGGAAATAGCTCTCAAAATAGACGACATTCCTTGAAGAAATATAAACGTTTTATTGTTGAGTTTGCATTTTATGCCCAAAACATGTAGGTGATTACGTTATAGAAGGTATCCATAGGAATTGAGTGTCTTATAGCAATAGCATGGCGCTTTGCATATTCAAAGGACAAAAACACAAGCGGATCGTCTACTTTCATTAATTGTGCGGCGTAACGTAGGTAGGCGTTCCGCAACTCGCCTTTCTACATACTCTAAAGTGCCTTATGTTATTACAGTCATGTTTTACTAGTGTTTTCAATTTTATTAGACATTCAATTGTGCCATAAATTACTTCTTCGATATTGTATATTGTATTTGTATATTGTCTATTCAGATTTGAAATATGCGTAAACTTTAAAAAATTTTAATTAAAAACGGTCATTTGAGGTATATATTATTAGAATATGATGTTGAATTTAGAAGTTAGAAAGTTAGTTTTAGAAAGTAGAAGTGTTTTTTATACTATCGGTGGCAAATGAGCAGGAGGTCCATCTAGGGCAAGCGGTCCTCCGCCCATGTACACCCCCAGCCCTTGCAGAGCCAAGGGTGCGTTGCCGGTCTTTAAGGAAAGTGAACGCTCTTTTCTTGAAGGTCCCCATGTCGTATTGGTTTGGAAATACCCCTGCTGGCAGCTGATTCCACAGAGAGATGATGCTAAGTCATCTAAAATTAACCGACGCATATTACAATAGGTAGGTACAAACCTACCTACGTCAAAAACAACTTCCTAGTTTGCGGTCAAACTTTTGTAATAGCGTCGACATTTTAGTGGTAGAAATGAAGTCATAGTAACGTCAATTAATTTTATGTAAAACCCAATTTGTGACAATTATTATTGCACCTACCTACTAATATTATTTGGAAATACTTCCTTTTCATGACTTCAGTCCTTGTTGTTTTAAGAGTCAATATATCGTGGACTTAGCTGAAAAACATAAATAAACCACATTGTCATAAGAAATGATATAACCCACCCTTTGTTTTGTATAAAAGTTTCAGATTTATGAAGTTAAATATAATTATAACCACTTAAAATTATACAAAACTGTAATAAATAAAATTTTTTACTAACAACAGAGCCAAATAAAAACATAAAATCTTACTTAGTGCACACAATTTCTTAATTTGTCTATTTCAATTGTTTCTAACTGTGCCTCTAGAACTTCAAAATTAGTTTATGGCAAAATACAGGAGCAATATTTATAAAACAACCCATTATCAAATTTAGCCAACATTAAATGATAGCAATAGCATAGCTCTGTTTCTGACTTCGCCTCCATTGTGGACATTTGACTCCCAGTTCGTTATAGAGAAATTGTAAGATTTTAATTAAGCCTTAGTGGTAAGATGTAAGCGGACGCACTAATTGAGCCGGTTCGTCCGAAGTGATACTACCGGCCTTAAAGGAAAATCTAGTGAAAAGTATTAAGAATTGAATATTAAGCTTAGAAATTAATTCTGAATAGAAGCCTAATCCTGTTATACAATATGTTGTAAATCAAATGATGCAGATGGGGCATTAAAAATGTCCTATATCCTGTGAGCCCCTCGAATTGTTCGTGTGAATAACGAACACCAATAAAAAGCTTAGCGCTGAATGGCGCGTATGTTACCTATTAGGGTTGTCAACTAAATATTTACACTCGTGACAAAAACTTTATCGTAGCATCACCATTGAAACAGGTTTTTTTGTGCATCTACAAATATATGAAAATGGTGTTTTTCTTTATTTATTATGCAGTTATTCGTTAACTCTTCTTAAATAATTAAATATTATGATTAAAACTAGAATTACAGTCACATTGATAGGCATTATTAACTTAACGTTATTATTATTCCTCTTAACTTCAGTCTAGTAAGCTATTAGTAAATCATATAATACGGAAATTATTATTAAGTAAAAAATAAGTAAAACTGTCTGCTCTATTTATGTAAATCATACACAAAAATCTTCATAAAATTCATTTATAACTCGAGAGCGTTTGAATGATTCTTTATATGTTCTTTTTTCTTCTTGTAAGTTCTTTACGTTGTTTTGATGGATAATTTTGCAATTTCTTGAATGGAAGATAAAAAAAGGAAAACTTCTTTACCAAGTTTTTAATTTTATACAATTTGGAACTACGGCTTTTATGTGCAAGGTGACAACCCTGTCGGCGTGCAACGCATCGAATTTCATTATTGGATTATCCATACTTTGGTTTCTTAAAAACCGAACAATTAAGAAACGTGATAGACGCGACAAAAAATATCTTATTTTTTTGTGTTACTAATTCGCTGAGACGCCGCAGCGCTTAAATATTTCTCAGAATTATTACCAAAAAAAGTATTGTTTTGTAGACGTTTTGCATCAAAGGTGTGATATGGGTGTATTTTTTATGCTTACACACCCACAGATTGAAATAATATACAGTACACACAGTTTCATTAAAAAATGTTTAACCAATTAATTTAATTTTGTTTTAAATGTTTTTACGCAAATATATGTATTTCAATGCATAGGTCTATAGTGAAGATATCTATTCACCAGTCGAAATTCTTAATACTACATTATACTTATTTCTGCTTTGTTTCTTTTATAATATACACAAAAATATTTCAAATTGCTATAAAAGTTAGGTAAAGTTATTAAATGTTGAAACATAAGCCATTGTTTTTAAGTTAAATTTAATCAAAAGTTGCATCGACTGAGGTCTATGGTATTCAAGTCTAGACAGGAGGTCATTCTAAAACCGTATCTGATCACTTAACTCAAACAATCGTTTATTCTTAGAAACGTGTGAAAAATAATTAAACAATGTCTAAGACAATGGACGAAACATATTGGTCTTCATTAATATTGAACTCATGATATAAAACGTTCAAATTCAAAGATTTGGACGGTGCCTTATCCTCTTAAATTTAGGCCCTAAGAGAATAAATGATCTTATATCTCCATCTAAAGCATTTTATGAACACAAAAGATTATTTTGGTGTTTTTAAACTACTTTTTATTGTAAGCCTCGTGGCTGAGCTGTTTTGTAAGCTACCTGACACCATTTGTACCAAGTTAAATTCCCGGTTTGAATGGAATTTTTAAAACGTATTATATTTAGTCTTTAGAAGAGCTTGACAGTAGCCGGGCGAGTGCCTTGTCGCAGTTTTTCCATTGCATGAGTCATCTTGATGTAGTAAACTGGCCATTATAATTTTTTAAATATTTTTCGCCTGTTTTAAGCTAAATGAGGTTTTTAATATTCAAATTATATAAGGTAACCAGTATAGCTCTGTTTGCATATAAACTATTAAGAATATGTTTATTAATTTTACAACAAATTCTGTATACAATATAATTGATCTAAATAAACTATCGTCTCACCCCATGACTAACTGAATGATATCATATCGATAAGTGACGCAAATCTATCACAACAGTCAATTCCATCACAAACATAGGTCTGCAGCGTCAAAGTAATTGTATATTGTTGATCTTAAAAGGGCTCTCGAACAATAATTATTTATTACATTGCTTCAAAGTTGCAATTTCATATAAGTTTGGAATGTGAAAAGATCCATCACTTATTGTTTCCAATATTATTTCAATCAAGGTGCATTAAGCAGCTATCAAATATAAAGAATCGCTTAGACGCCACGAATAGACATTAAAAAATTATTGTCAAACTTTTTATTATGAAAACTGTGGCAAACGAGCAGACTCACAAGAGTAAGTGGTATTCCCCTTATAGACCCTCAGACCATACTAGGCCGCAGGTGCGTTGCCAGCCTTTTAGGGATAGATACAGTCTCTTTTGAGGGTCCCCAATTCATATTGATTTAAAAATGTCTCTGTTGGCAGCTGGTTCGACAGAAGGGGTGGTGCGTAGCACAAAAGCAGTGCGAATTGCTCAGTTGTGGAACGACAAACATTATATACATATATGTAAACATATGCCCCACTATACAATATACACTATATATATCAATAATATTTCTATTAAGATAACATCATACTTATTTGACAAATTAAAACGTTTCTTCACAATAACTGATGCTATAAATCTTATTGCGTTCATGTAGACTGAGAGACACCGCTATTTGCAATTCTCATGCATACTCAAGTGATAACGCCAACACGGTACCAGGGTATGATGGACTTTTTAATACTAATACAATGAATATTTATTTACAATAAGTAAGTTTGTTCTTGAAATCATTTCCTTCAAGAAATCGGTAGTGGCATATTTTGGGAATGATTAATATGAGTAGAAAATTTAAGTTTTCCTTAATATAACAGTATTGCTTATATATTAGTTTGTGTTTATTTGATTATGATATCACTTACCACCTCATCGAACGATATTAAATTAGCCTATCGGATAAGGGCGGATCGGCTTACTTAATGTAATTTATGTTTATTTCTTCCAAGTTCATTCAGTTCAAATCGGAACCTGAATTCTATTTGTGTGCTTTCTATCTTATTTCTAACCTATCTAGGCACGAGTCACGAGGTACGTTTTATTTACTTTGCCATATTACCTTCTTTAACAAAAGAATACAATTACCCCTTACATAAGTCTCCAACTACACAAGCCAGCGTCATTACCTCATGGGCTATTCTTAACAATGTTTGTTAGAACCAATCTACATAATGAATACCTTATATTAATTCATTATATTCTCGGTTGAACTACACCGGCAATTTGTTTAGTTAGACGTGAGTTCCAGCAGAAACCATTATTAGCTCACTTTTAATGCTTAGTTGTGACGATTTTGCATAACAAATGACAGATATGTGACATTTAAGTGATGTTTAAGTGTATGCATGGAATGTTACCCTCTAAGTGATTTATGGTTTGTATATTATTGATAAGTACAATGCTATTTTATGTATTGTAATAATGGTATATTTTAAGGATGGAGTTGTATAATCCTAAAGGTAAGAAAGAAGTGCCAAAAGGCACTACAGAGGGCGCAATGCGCATGCCTTTTCTATTTCTGGGTAATATGAATCGTTAACTTTCTCCGATAATCCTTAGGAAGTGTAATATCTACAACAATTTTATCAGCATGTGAGACGAGAAAGTATTAAATAAAAAATGCCTACAAACTATAGTAGCGATGAAAAAGACGTCTTACAGATTATCTTAACTAGTAAGTAATAATGTAACTTCAAAGCTGATTTTATAATGTAACAAGTTTAATGTTAGTGTAATTATGTAGCAAGTTTTCTTTACTATCACCATAACTTGGTCTCATATAA
>DWCF01004987.1:0-15161 GCA_018230265.1 Delias oraia | reverse complement strand
CAGGATTATTCTGTTTCAATAGATATTCCATGAGCATTAATAAATATTCAATAGCATCATCATCTCCCATTGTATTCAGAAAACTCAGCAAGACTTTTCAATGATTGCTTGAAAAATATTGCCAAATGCTTTAATCACATTTTCATACAAAATTTTAAAAAGCTTCAGTATAAAAAAACGGTATTAAAATTAAATAAAAAAATTCTATCGCATATCGTCATACATTTCGGCGAAACGCTCTTCGATAGATTCGCGAAACTTTTCAGCGAAGAGTGGCATTCTGGCCATCTCCAGCGACTCCTCCGAATAGTCCACGGTCTCATCAGAGTACTGATCGGCTATGTGGTCCTGGTAGATCTTCTCGCACTCGCTGGGATGGTCGCTCTTTAATGTGCTCGGATGGAACCCGATGGCGTCTATGGGCCCGACCGTGAAATAAGGCATTTGGGTTGTCACTTGAAAATGCTTATCTATAGAAATAAAAAAAAATCGGTAAGACTAATTTTAATCTATATTTTTATAATGAAATGTAATATTTTTATTCAACGTAAACAAAAAAATGCAGCTTGTTTAACATAAAAATGACTCTGAAGTTGTTGGACTATTTGAGAATACCTTGCCCGAAAATACCCGTGGGGGAGCCTTGTTGAAGCATATGCCGACGCACTAAATAGGCCGGCTCGTCCTGAGTGATACCATAGGCTCACAGAATACTGAACGTCAAATAGTAGTTATACTTGAAACGGGATTTCCACGGTGTTTCGCTAAATTGAGTGAGGATATCGAGGGTTAAAAAGCCGGCAACACAACAAATACGCGGAATATGGCACGGTTGTTCATTGGCGGCGGTGTTCTCTTAACACATAGGAGACCCGCCTTCTCCGTTGTCCGCTATATTATAAAAAAGCTGGCAACACAACCAAAGCCAGGATAGCGGCGCGATTTGTGAAAGGGATTGTTGTGTAACCGTTATGCGTTATAAAAGCGTTGAGAATACTACTTACAGTCGATGTGATCTGGTATTATAATAGTTGCAACAGTTTTTGCGAGTTTGTCTTCATAATAATCACCGAGTATGTCAACTTTTCCGCCTTCATGTACCTCTTTCCATCTTGGTGCTTCAGTGCACTCTTCAGGCAAGTGGCGTCTTCCAGATCTGTGATGGATTCGTGGTGGGGGCAATTCGGTAAGTGGTACGAAACTCTTGCTGATCGCCCCACCCACAGGTTTCACCAGTCTACAAAATTTTTTGATAAAATATGTCCGAATCCCGGTCCAGACAATTTTAATTTAATTTATTCGGTCTCTGAAAGGGCTTGACAGTTGCCGGGCGAATGTTTTAATTCTTTCGTACCCATAGAAGAGCTATGATGAACGAAACATATGCTGACGCTATTTGGGCAGGCTTACCCGAAATGATACCAGGACCTCACAGAACACTCAGCGTGAAGCGGTATTTATTTCGCTTAGTGAGGATATCGAAGGCACTTTAATGCCATTTAAAAAGTTTATGACGTGGTTGTCCATGGGCGGCGCAGTTCTCTTACCCATCTGTTCCGTTATCCGTTATACCATAAAAACAATGATTTTAGTGAAGACTTACTTGTTAACAATTAAACTGCTCCTAATCTCGGCGTCAACATATACCCAAAAGAATGTAACGTAAATAGGCCACATCTTGGCGAACTACCATATTTCGATTGAGCCACGGCACTGTGCAACTTTTATAAACGATTCGACAATTATCTTCAATCTCGTAACAAAGTGCATTGTTTCCAACAACAGGTGGTCTTGGTTTTTTTATTTTTCGATGTCACGGAATCTCTGATTGTAACTCTGAATCGTGAATACGTGAGGCGATTTGCGAAAGCACAGATAATTATATAATTAAGAAGGTTTTAATCGTTCTGTGTCAAGCAATGATTATGTAAATAAAGAAGGTTTATATACTTGACAATGTTTTAATGCTTCTATATCAAGTATAATATTAGTAATATAAGAAGATTTTATATTTAAATACTGGTATATGATGAAAATTAAAAATTGGATTATTCTAAATGACACAAAATATATAGAATAATTCTAGCTTTTTTGTATGAAAATTGGGAGGCAAACGAATCGAAGCTGAGGCTCACTTAGGAAAATACTTCCTTCGCTCATGGACAACCTCAGCCTCTCTTGGGCCGAGGGTGCGTTGCCGGTCTTTTAGGAATAGGTACCTCATTTTTGAAGGACTCGTTTTTTACTCTCTCTTAGATAGATTAATAGATTTTTAAAATACACCAATACATGCCAATCAAATTTCAATGTATTTTATTAAAAGGGAGGAAAACGGACAAGAACCTCATATGGGATAATAAGTACGCCGCCCATGAACACTAAATCAAAGCAAGCGGTAGCCCATTGGTCGAAAGTCCATCAAATATCTCAGCGTGTGTATTCAAATAGTAATGTTTATGTGTTTCAAGTGTATATAGAAAAAAAGGCGATTTACACACGACTCTCTTTAAACTTCCTTAATAATTTTATGGATTCAATAATTCTAGCGGTCACAATTTTTGTACTGTATTTATTACAGTACACTGTATTTATTATATGGATATTTACACAAATAACGACAGAGAGTCTCGTAGTAATAATTTAAACATTTACAATGTCTAGTTTTACGTAATATTTCTAAAAGTTTCATTGCTCTAGTCTTTGTGATATGTTTGACAACGTAATAAAAATGTATTATTGTAAGTCATTTAATTAATATATTCGGCCCCTCTTCCGTTTGAAGACCACAGGGTCCAGGTGCCAGGTCTGATTGCCACCACACGAGATGAGAGTGTAACAGCCTCCATAGACGATGGGTGGGTCAGTGTCTGGTACGCAGACGTTATCCTGGCAGAACGTTGCAGTACCTGAAATTTCAGGTTTTTAACGTTTAGATATTATTATAATTACAATTGATATTATCTTTAGTTGTCAAAAGTAAGTAGCTGATGATGATAGTTTTCTCTGCGAAGCGGTGTTCTTTTACCGTCAAATAGACTGAAAAACTAACCAACATATCCAGTAGGTCGCGCCTGCCTCTTATTCTTGACATAGTCAACCACAGCTTTGGACAGTGCGTAGAAATGCTTGCTGGCCTTGTATCGCATCTTCGCGAGTGCAGCATCACAATCGCTCTTGTCCGCCCGGCAGTGGTACACCAGATTATTGGTGTTGGCCTTGATCATCTCCTCGCGTAGGACCTGGTATTTCGTGTCCGTGAACAGCATTTGAGCGAATCGGACATTTACTGAAAGGATTTTATTAGATACTTCTAGAGCCTTGAGATCGAGTGGTGTTATAAGCTATCGTGATGTTATGTGCGCTGGGATTAAACCCCAATCTGAATAAATACTTATAACTAAATTTGTTTGGTCTTTGGAAGGTCTTGAGGTTTATCCGCGGAGATGCTGAAGCATATGCTAATGCAATAATGAGGCCGTCTCGAACGGAGTGAAACAACGGGCTCAGAATTTCTTTAATGAAAATTGGGAGATGAACGAGCAGAAGACATCTACATAAGCCCAAGGATACCTTTAAGCTCGGCAGGTGCGTTACCGGCTTTTTAGTGATAGGTACATGCTTATTTACAAGTGTGAAACAGTACTTGTATCGTGTTTCACTGGGTGAGAGAGGATTCTGATGACCCATCAAATAACCGGCTAAGAGGCGTAGAATCCAAACAAAGCGCGGATCAACGCGCAGTTGTCTTTTTATCTACTTACGTCCAGCTCCAACCATATAGCCAATTGTATTTTTCACATTTCCACTTAAATGTATAATAACGAAAGCCAACACAACTGCTCGCATTGTAACAGTAAAAACTATATTAATTGGACTACGCCTTTATTCAAACTAATTGCCCAATAAAAAAACCATTAACACTTATAAAATTTATTGTTATTTTATATCAGTTAAAAATGACAAATATATATAGAGTTGGTTTAATCATAGTTCTGCGCAAATTGGTAAAGATTCATGAACGATTGAACGATGATTTATCAATATTAATAATTAAAAACAATTCATTCATTCAAACGTTCCAGTTTCTACAAACTTCCGGACGGTTCGGCACGCACCTGCACTTATCTTGTAATACGAAAACCATAAATTCCAGAGCAGCATCTATGGTATCGAAGCCTCCATCCATCATGATACAGAAAGACGCCCACTGGCCACAAACCGGTTCTAATCTAACGGCTTTGCATATTATACGCTACATAGATCTTCATTACACGTGCTAAATATAAATTAAATCATTGCACGCCATCTATTGGTAATTTAAGAGGAATTTTTAAAATAGCCACACTAAAAACCAGAAAAAACTCTTGTATGCTGTTTACAAATAAAATAGCAATTATCTTTTAAATGAATTATTATTGCAACACTTATATTTTTTTTATACTTTCTTATAAAGCCGAATTTTTATGACTTATTATAGCGTCGAAGATATCTGATATACTGAAATAACTGATTTATATTCCTATATAGGCAGTCCTAGTATTTTTAATTGACAAACAACTTTAAGTCTATAATACACGTTGAAGTAAACAAATATTATTTTTTTTGTCTGTTAAGAATTAAAATATCTTTATCGTAATATTAAAAGTTATGCAACAGGGCATGACATTAATATTTAGCAATATTCTTCTTGCTGGGTATGCTAAGATACCTTTCTAAATACTTATAAAGATTTATTTACCATAATATTAAATAAATCACAACCATTCGTGTACTTTCAGCACTCCCTTCGGGACACTAATTCAATATTTATGTCCTGCTTGCTCTTTGACATTATCATTAAATCCGTTGCAATAAGTAACAGATAGTCGCTATAATATCTCAGTTATTCGTAACAATAGGCCGAGATAAGCCTTTGATGTATTATTTTGTAGTGCAATTAGTACGTGCGTGCGATTTTACGCGTTATTCGAGAAAGTTCTGCCGCGTTCGCTTACCATTGCGTTTTATGTCATCAATTACACAGAATATACATTTTCAAGAGTTGTCCATGGGATTTGTTTTGGTCTTATATACTAGTTTGTCAATTGTCAGTTTGATTGATGAAATTTAAACCTTTTTTAAGACTGTATACATGTTTATAAGTGACAATAATATGAACAGTTTTAGATTAATTTCAACATGTATTAACATCTTTTAGTATTGTTGTTTTGTTAATTGATATAAACACATTAACATACTGAAATAACATTATTTTCCTGATGTTTATATAAGGTATTTTGCTCTAGTGTTAACATTCTGAAGCCGCAATAAACACGTGTTTTGAGTTACATAAGAGGTCGTGGTAGGAGTCACCAATGTAAGGGATTGTGGCGATTTAGAGAGCTGATAGCACGCGCGGCACTATCCATGCTCCCTACTGTGCATTCTATGACATAGATCTTGATAACTCATAGAGTGCTTTTATAGAATATTGGATACAAAAATTAAATCCATAACACTCGGCACGGTTAATCAAACCAGACATGCATTTGTCCCAATCCCTAAACTGATTTACGGGGTTACATCTATTTATATAAAACAAAATTAGATTAGTTACACCATTTATAATTCAAGAAGGGCTGGATTTTCATGAAATTTGATATGGAGGCAGCTGTCAATCTGGTTAAAAACATACGCTACTTTTTATTTTAATACAAAAGTAGATTGAATGTTTTTAATTCCTTAAATGGCGGCAAATACCCGCGCGTCTGCAAGGGCAAGGGTTGTCCACGGGTGGAGGACCACTTGCCCTAGGTGAGCATCGTGTTCGTTTGCAACGATTATTATAAAAAAATGCAACCCTTTTTTTATTTAGCGGATCCAAGTATTCCTGAAGGTACATAATTTAAGAAAAAATATTTACTTTCCTTTCTCTTCTCAAAATTCACACTTAAATTAAAACATACAAATTTCACAAAATGAAGTCGGTAGGTGGCATATCGTGCAGGATGACGTCTGCCAAATACGTTAGTTATTTTTAAAACATACTGAAACTGCTATATAAGTCAACGATTAAGTAAATGATATGCCAATATTTTTTACTTTATGATTAATATAGTCTACAATTAATCTAGTCTACGGTTCATTGACATAACAAAATGGTGATAGTATGTTGTCTAGATGTTCTTATCACTGGTTTAAAAATTCAAGATACACGCCATATGTCAAACATAAAAAACTAGGTTCTATAGTTTGTATTTTATTTGAGTTTATTTTTGTTAAACGTTATATTTTGAGATATTATAAATAAAATAAGTTGAAATTTTGCAATTTAAGCTTATTAGGGACTATAATCGTGTCTATGGCACCAATTCTATACATGTGTTTGGTTATCCGTAGAGAATTTACTAAAACAGCGGTAAATTTATCTAAATGGTAATATTACTAATTCGTGCGTTTGGCAACATTCGCTGAAACTATCTTGAATACGATTGGTTCAAACAATGCGGTAATAGTGCCCTCTATCGGCGAATAGTTTTAACAATAGCGAGATAACCGTCTTGCCCTATTAGCAAGGCACGAGTTTTGTAGTAGGACTAACATTTTATAAATTATGCACGACGAAGTGAGCCAATAAATTAGTGTACACTTATCACAATACAATTGCTTTGCACCCCGCAGTTCGCTGGTATTTGGTTAAATTATGTAATTTAAACACTGGATGTTTTTTTATGGTACAGCGGACAACAGAGCAGGTGGGTTTCCTATAAGGTAAGAGAACACCGTCGCCTATTACCAACCGAGCTGAAGTACGCGCATTAGTAGTGTCGCTGGTTTTTTAAGGCATTTAAGCGACATTTTAAGGATCTATGATATCCTTATTCACTCAGCGAAACACAGTAGAAGCACCGTTTTTAGTTCAACTACCATGGCTCGCTGAGTATTCTGTGTATCAATTCGGACGAGTCTCTCCTACGGGTGGAGTGTTAATATTATTTGAGATTAAATAAATTGTACACGTAGAATTGAGCCAATAAATTAGTTAACACTTAATACAATGTGAATTGTAGTGCACCTCACAGTTCGACGGTAATTGGTTTATATTTTAAACGGTTGGTAAAAGAATATATGGACAAGATATCAATAAAATATATAAATTTAATTTAAACATTTACAATTCGGACTATGAATATTGGTTTGTAAGCAAATAAATATTCTTATAAACATGTTAGCACTATATATCTATGTAATACCATGTAAATATGTGGCCGGATCGTTCGAAATGATACTATGGGTTTACAGAATACTCGACGTGAAACGGTACATACTGTGTTACGCTGAGTGAGTGAGGACATCGTAAGCATTACCGCTCAACCGGTGTAAAAAGCCGGAAACACAACCAAAGCGTGGCGTTTGATGCGGTAGTTGTCCGCTATACCATAAAAAAATATACTTGGAAAAATGGACCCAATTTACTCTAAATTTTAATTCACCTATTTACTGTATTTTTATGATAAACACAATTCGATACAAAAAAGTTCAGTCTTATTCCGAAATTTATTTCAAAAAAGCAATGAAATTTATCTTATAATATCAATCAATACGAATTTATAAAATCAATAGTTTTTGTGCATCATCTATATATATTAATGAATTGTGATTAACAATTAATAAAATATGCTAACAGAATACAAATACAGATAATATTTGCTGTAAACGATGCAAAAAAGCTATAAACAGGGACATGCGTCATTAGTAAAGAGGATATTTAATTACGTAGATCGTACTTATAAACTATTTTAATTGTTTCTATATTCTGTGGTTGTGCTATTAAAATTCACATAATATAAACGTTTACTTGTCCGTTTTGATTTTATTCTTATTATACCCATTTGAAGACTTGCATACTAAAGTTATCGATGAAAGTTATAAAATTTTCGACTAGTAAATAATTAAAACTATTACGACATCGAACAATTATAAATAAGTTTTACAAAACAACGATGTGTACAATACAACCTAGTTGGAACAGTGGTGAAGAAAAGAAATTAAAAATAAATTTTATATTGATTAGATTTTGTGATATAAAATATATTAGCCGCGCGTTTAAAATGACAATAAAAAATGAGGTTTCTTAACCAAATTATATAAAAGATTTCTTTTTTTTAAAATTGTTTAGGTAAACAAGATATTCCATACTTTTAAGCTTGCTTTAAGCTGATGCTTTTATTGATATAACTTTTTAAGGTTATATCTCTCAAGATGATATATTTTCTTGTTGCAAAAAAGAGACAGAACACTAAGAAAGATATGATTTTTGCAAAGTTATGTAGGGAGTATAGAATAGTACTGTTGGTCAGAGCGACCTTTCAGGTTAACGCGGTCGGAAGTCACGTCGAAAAAAATATTAACGATGAGATATGTACTAATAAACTTCCTATATATCAAATTTATTAAAACATTCTAAATTATTGCACATTTATTAATTATAAAATGCACAAAGTCTCGAGTGTAATGAGTACTACTAATATTAAGACATAAACTTGTTCATCTGTCGCGAAATAATGAACTTATAAAAAAGTTTTTAATTGTATTTAACTATGCACGACAGAACTAATTGTCATTACCGGACTGCATTATTGCAGGCCTCAAGCTAATGTCAGTTGAACTTAACAAAAACGTAATTTCATGTATACAATTACAATCATTTTATATAACATATTATTTTTATAAAATGGCAGGAGAATGTGCCGGACGCACATAGAGGAAAGTGATTTTTTTTATTATATGGCGGGCAACGGTGCAGGTTGGTAAGTGAACACCGCTGCCCGTGAGCAATAGTGCCACATTCCGCGCATTGGTTGTGTTGCCGGTTTTTTACGCCGCTTAAGTGATTTTTATGTGCCTCCGATATCCTCACTCATTCTACGAAACACAGTACAAGTACCGTCTCACGCTGAATAATTTGTGAGCCCGTGGTATCAGTTCGGACGAGTCGGCCCAATTAGTGCTTCAGCATATGCCTCAGCATGGCTCTTGCATGTTTTAAAAGTGGACCCCAACCTATTTCAGTCACGGTCAAGTCACCCTTAGGAATTCAAGAAAAGTTTTCACAAACCACTCAATAAAATAAACAGCAAAAAATGAGAATAGGTATTTATTTAGTTATTAATAGCATTTATGTGTGGTGATACTAGGTTGCCCAAATGCCCAAATGCAAGATCAAGACCAAGGCTGACCGTGTAAGACTTGAGCAAGAACAAGACTAAGGCTAAGACGCAAGGGTCTTGCAGCAATTTTTTTGACAGTGATTTGTGGAATTTCTCATTATATCGATAGACATATTTTATAAATCTGGTGGGTCTTTACTATGGCTATGCTACTTCAACCTCAAAATGTTCCTATTCTGATAGGTTTTTCTAAGATCTGAAGTAAAGTTTAATGAATATCAATAGTCTTATAGGTAATTTCAAGACTTGCATGACTTGCTGCAAGACCAAGACCAAGACTGGAGCGCAATACCAAGAGCAAGACCAATACCAGGTCTATTGGCGCAAGACCAAGACTAGCTAAGTCTTGCATTTGGGCAAAACTTGTCATACATATACTAGCGGACTTCCGAGGTCCGCTTACCACAGGTTAGGTTATATTGATCTAGGATAAGCAGTACAGCGTCCATGGATACTCGTTTAGGTTGCGGTTGTGTTGCCGGCCCTTGAATAGCTTTTGTAACTAATTTTATCAACTAGGTCTGTGTAATTGGTGATATGAGTTTGAATCTTCGCTAAAAACAAAATGTTATAAGATGGAATCACCATATTTTATAGATTTCAGAAGATAGCTGACCTCGTTGGCAACATCAGTACATTTAAATGTACCGTGAACGGAATGTAAACATTTGATATCTGATTATAAGCTCGGAGCATTATCAGATTTAAATCCTACTATGGGAAATTGAAGCGAAGATTGACTAAAATGGGTAAAACATAATTTCTACTGAAGTAAAAAACATAGCCAATCTTTCATTGTAATTAATTTTTCTATATATCAAATTCATGTTATTCAGAAGTGAACATTGTCGAGCCCTTCCAGAGACCGAATTAATTATAAATTAAATTATAATCGTCCGGACCGGAATAAGAACCCCATACCTCTCGCTTCATGGTACACTTTTAAAACCATTAAGCTACGAGGCTCTCAAAAAAATCTAAAACTAGGCCAGACTTGTTAAAAGTTTCACTTGTGACGCGCGCATTGCTTCGCACCTCCTTTTATTCGAGTGAATTCGGGCGAAGTGGTCGTAGTAACTCCGCAGATGCTCAGTTATCTGGCGCGCGCGCAGCAATCGTCCCCAAGCCCTAACTACTTCGCAAACAATACAGTGTTCTCTCATCGATAACATACTGATATTGAATTATTCCGCTTCTAACATTTCACTAACGGGATTAAGCCTTAATATTGTATAATAAATGTCAAATTATCTTATTTATTCACTTGAAAATTATAGTTTGGTGAATAAAACATAATATGTAATAAACAATTTACGTTTAAAATTGTAGTAATGGCTTAATGATTTCTGTTCCGATGTATATATTTTATTGTGATGTTCCGTCATCAAGACTATTGTTTTATAAAGCTGCTGAGTGAGTGAGTGAGGACATCGGAGCCTTTTGAAATTATACCGCCTAAGCTGCTTAAAAAGCCGACAACACAACGCGCGGTTCGCGTGTCGTTGTCTATAGGCGACACAAAAATAATGAAATCACGTAAAAAAAAGTATGAAAACAGTCTTATGACGATAAGTATAATTTTTTAAAATAACTAACCAAGCAAGGAGGTTTATTTCCGAGGTGACGATTATTGAACGTAGGTTTCGGTGTGTATACAGTGTTCAAAATGAGTACCTAAGGTCAAAGATTACATTAATAGAACGGTTGGTTGTTAACGAGCAACGATACGGCATGACACCGCGAACATGTACATAGTACGGCGCATCGATAATTTAGTTGTACCGAACAAAGCACTAAATACACTAAAACATTGTTGAACAGACGATAAAACGAGATTTGTGCGGCCCCATGCACTACTATAAACTAAGTGGAAGGCCCCCAAACAGCGATAATATTGTAGAACAATATCTATCATGAGATATCGGGATTCGAACAATCTATGTGCCGGTACAAGATGGGCGTGTGTGGCCTAAGAGTTAACCAACCAAATAGGTTTTATATAAATTCGTTTGAAATAACTTCATATCTTTGTGGTATAGCGGACAACAGAGCAGATGAGTCCCCTATATGGTAATAGAACTTCGCCGCCAACATCGCAAACATCGAACATTGCAACAGTCCGTTCTTGCTGTGTTGACAGCTTTTTACGTCGCTTAAATGTTATTTTTAAGTGCCTCCGATATTCTCACCAAGCGAAACACAGTACAAATACCGTTCCACAGACAGAATGGCATGGTAGTGGATGTGACTGGTGCCAAGTCCACTAGCGTGTTATAAAAATAAAGTCTTAATTTGTTAACCACATTAATTGTGAATTTGTAGTGTTATAACTTTTTTCAATGGCAAATTTTTCCTTAACCGCACGAACCCATTAATAATTTTAAAGCTTTGATCATTTATTAGGAAAATTTTAATACGCACTAGTTATTTCCTGAGCTCTCTATACGTTTTCAAAATATTTAAGCTATAAGTAAACTTTCTTTATCAACAAATCATCATCATCATCATCAGCCTATTCAAGTCCACTGCTGGACATAGGCCTCCGCCAAAGACGCCCACCCGCTATCAACAAATACATACAGTTTATTCTTATATAATATATCACCAAATTGATATAGATAATTTTGTAAACAAGAAAGTCAATCGAATGGAGGAATTTTAAAGTCAGACATGTTGCTTATATTAATTATTTATATTTAAACTCAGCTCTTATTCTATTTAGAATAATATGGGATATTGCGATAGTCTTATATCCTAACATTCCGAAAGGGTTCTAACAATCTCCAAGTATACTTTAACCATATGCATATTGCCTGCAAATAAAAGTAATATCTAAAAGTAATATTGAATTTTGTAGTTATGGCCATCTTAACAATAACTATAAGAATGAATGATAAAGATGAAGCTTTTGTGATATCACAGGCTTACAGAATACTCAACGTGAATCGGTACTTGTGCTATGTTTCGCTGAGTGAGGATAGCGGAGGCACTAGAAATTATGCCGTAAAAGCGGCATAAAAAACTGGCGACATCGCCAATGCGTGAAATGTGTCATGGTTGTCCATGGGCAGCACTGTTCTATTACCATATAGGAGACCTATCTGCTATGTTATCCACTATGCCTTAAAAGTATATGAAATATAGTTAAACCTTGAAATAAGTCAAAAACTAAATTTTTATTATTAAAGTAGGTATATAAATTGGTTTTATGAATACATTAGTCCCGTCCCACAGATCTGCAACAAGAGCGTAAAGTTTTATAAAATAAATTATTAGACCTAATTTATTTAGTAATTGTTAATATTATAACATATCATAAAAAATTGTGCCGGCTCGTCCGCAGTGATACCACGAGCTCACAGAATACTCCACGTGAAGAGCAGTTGTACGTGAAACGGTACTTTCATTGCTTCTCACCACTCGGTTGTCCGCTATACCATAAAAAAACAGCTCAACACGTATTAAATAATTCTACATAACCTATAAAACATTTCTAAATCCAGATAAAATACTTTCCTCAAATTGTATATTAAGCGCAGATCGGAACGATAGCAGAATGGCTGTCGAACAGCAATAAAGGTCAAATTGCCTCGTTAATATAGGGCGACTACAATGCAAGTGTACCGTGCGGAGGCATATCCATGCACGGAATAATGGTCTATAAGATAAGTGTCGAGTTAACGAACCGAGTGGGAACGTATAGGCGAAAATTCACGCCTTTAACGATATTTGAGACCTTTTTCTTAGGTTTTCTATCGAAAAGGTGATTTTTAAGAGTTACCATTTTTTTTTGGAAACGGTGGCAAACGAGCAGGAGGCTCATCTAGGATAAGCGTTCCTCAGGATGGGCTGAGGAACATCCCTAGCCTTTGTAGGACAGTGAGTACGTTGGGGGTAAAAATAATGATTTTTTAAAGTCGCATACCATGCCATGCCGCCATGGGTACTATAGAATGGATTATTTAATTTGTAAATAGTTTGGTCTTTGGAAGACTTGACAGTTGGCCGAATGTCTAAAAATTGTCTTTTTTATAAACAATGTATGGTATACAGAATCGACGACCGAAACGCTCACGGGCAACTAGACCACAGTCAGCGCGTTGGTTGTGTTGCCGTATTTTCGTTGCTTAAGCGGCATAATTTCAAGAGTCTCTGATAACTTCTCTCACTCTGCGACACACAGTACAAGCATCGTTTCACACTGAATATTCTGTGAGCCCATGGTATTAATTAATCTTTGATTGTGTTGCCGGCTTTTTACGCCATTTAAGCAGCATAATTTCAAGCTTCTCGGATAACCTCACTCACTCAACGAAATACAGTACAAGTACCGTTTCACTCGAGGAATATCATAGCAGTTTCATATATCATTTATATTTTTGGACCTGCTAGATACCGCAGGTGAACCTACACAATACAGCACTGGGCTTAAGTATCAGAATTTCAAACGCGTGTTAAGATTTATGCGCAGGTAGTTAATCAAACTTGCAATGAATTAAAATCAGTTGATGTAGCGGCCACGTTTATCCAGCCCTCGGGCACTCGCCGAGGTGAAAGATATTATATGGTGAAATGTTTGATCTATTATACACGACATAATATATCGTGTATACGAAAGGGGACGAATACTTAGCGTGAATTCAGAGAGATATGCGAAGATAATAGATGACTTCTTGTTTTTTTATTCTATAGCGTACAACGGAGCAGGTGGGTTTCCTATATGGTAAGAGAACACCGCCGCCCATCACCAACCGCGCCACAGTCCGCGCATTGGTTGTGTTGCACGCTTGTTACGCCGCTTATGCGGCACTTTTAAGGGCCTTCGATATCATCACTCTGCGAAACACAGTACAATTATCGTTTCGCGCTGAGTATTTTGTGAGCCCATGGTATCAGTTGGAGTATACCGGTTCAATTAGTGTGTGAGCATGGCTGTTTCACGGATGGAACGGTTTTTTAAATTATTATTTGAATAAAAACATAATTTTAAACATTTAAGATAATCAAACAATCAAAATTAAGCTTTCACATTACTGGAATATTTAAAATTGTGAATATTGTAACGGCTAACATAATTTGCGTTTTAATGAAATGTAATATGTCGGCGGGCCAATGCTAGAATTAAACCTAACCGATGGCTTCGATTACCTTTATAGGTAATCCCAACGGAGATGTAGATAAGAATTCTTTACAACCTATGGAAAACAATTATATAATCGTGAACAAAGCGAGTTCGCCGCTGTAACGACCTCAGACCATATTCGCAATGTTCAAATATATTGGTTTTGATACCTTTTACGTATCAGGCGATAGTTAGTCCAACTTCTATTAGCGTAAAATTAAATAATAGGTCTTTACCTATGAAATTGCCGTTCTGCAGCACTGGCCATTTCAAATAAAAATAATTTCAAATAAAGCGGCACGGAACATCAACGACGTTTACGGAGCTAACACTACAAACCAACGCCTCATCTGTTATCGGTTTGCTGGCTTCTGTTCTGGAAATTTCGACCTGAAGATCATTCGACCTCGCGGTCGTCCGAATGACGAATTAAAGGCTATTTTGGTAGCTGATGATACACAATCTACGGCTGAATTAGCAGCAGCTTTCGACGTTAACGTCTCAATAATATTGGTCTATTTGCGTCAAATGGGGAAGGTAAAAAAACGCAAGCCCCACGAACTCAATGATGGTTAGCGTGAAGTACGCGTCGAGACGTGCCTTGCACTGTTCAATAGACACACAAATGAAGGCATATTGAACCGCATTGTTACCTGCTATGAAAAATGGATTGGATCCTGGTTCAGCACCTAAACAATGTCCTAAACGAAAACTTACCCCTAGAAAAGTGATGGTCACTGTTTGGTGGTCTAACGCCGGTGTGATTCATCACAGCTTCTTACCAAACGGGGTGAGCATTACTGCAGATGTGTACTGTGAAGAAATGAACA
>DWCF01004986.1:0-15163 GCA_018230265.1 Delias oraia | reverse complement strand
AGGGCATATCTTCTACTACTTTAAAAATTGTTTGGGATGTAAGTCTTACTATGTATTAACTTTTAACTTTTTTATTCATATAAAATAGAGAATGCGTTGATTTTAAAAGACAATGAATATTCAATATTCATTTATTTCCATCAAATAATGAAGTAGCTTATCTTATACTAATTTTAAAAATTGTGTGGATTGTCTAAACTTTTTTCTCAAATAAGATCGCGAACAAGTGGAATTTATTATTTATTATTAATTTGTACTTTGATCAAATAATGAATAAATGATGTTAATAAATAATAAATATAATAAAAGTTCTTAATATATGCCTTACTGTTGTGTGAAATCATACGACATTTTTTTACATATCAAACTTGTCTCCTTGATGGTAAGAGATTACTGCCACCCATGGACATGCGCATTTTGGTTGTGTTATCGTCTTCCTCACTGCCTCAGCAAAACTCAAGTACTGTTTCATGCTGGTATTCTGTAGACACGTGGTATTATTACGAATACGCTGACGTAACTAGTACGTTAGTTAATGCTTTAGTGTGGCTTTATATTTAATATGTCGGATTAGGGTGATGTTAAATAAGCTTTTTATTTTAGGTTCTCACAGATTACAATGAATATTTAGAAGGTGTTAAGATATGGTTTAACGGTACATCTTTGAATAAACAATATGCTTTAGAGATTCAAAACCAAGCCTCGAACGGCACGGACAGTGTATTAGAATTAGCAAAACATGAGAACTTCACAATGACAACAGTTCATAATAGTGGGTCATCGAGCCATGTCCTAACAGGGTTGATACCGTATGCCAAATACAATATATTTTTGATGCCCTTTTACAAGTTGCTACTGGGGAAACCGTCTAACATGAAGGCTGGTTTTACGGAAGAAGATGGTAAGTAGAAATAATAACTGACGTAACAAAATGTATATGTAATGTGTAATGTATGCATTAATTATATTGTCATATTAAATTTGACATTTCTATACCGATATGCATAATACTAGAAGTGAGTGAACTCATTAGCTCTGATAATTCATGCTGTTTTATTTATGATTTTGGAATAATAGGAGTAGATCCTTCAATCAAACGACAAACATCATAAAGAATTTTTTTTTATTGAATACTAAATTCAACAAACTGAAAATGTGTTCAGCGAGAGTAAAATTTGTGCTTATGAATAGTCAAATGTCATATTTTATGCTAAAAACATATAAACAGATATTATAAAGCTTATATATCAAAAGTTTAAAGAATCCTTCGAATTATTTTTATGAGAAAGATGACTAAAGCGGTCTTCTGCCCATGGACACCCCAGACTAACTGAACCGCGGATATGTACCCGGTCTTTCAGGGCTACGTACGTTCTTTTTTTGAAGGTCCCCAAGTCGTATTGGTTTGGAAGTATGCAAAAACATTCTTACTGTTACCAAGCCAAGATTAACGTGGCATTAGAACACGATTTAGAATCGAATTCGGATTTACGATAAAAGTTAAATGCCATATTTTATGTGATAAAAATTGAAACAGATAAGTTATAAAGCTTATATATATAAAGAAGTCTACAGAAACACTCGTAATACGTACAATTAAATTAACGTGTTTTTCGTCACGGTGTAGTAAAAAGGAAAATTTTCAGTACCAACTGCTCCACCGCATAGTGTAACAGCTGGTGTAATAAATTCTACATCAGCGTGGATTCGGTGGGATCCGCCGCCGGTTTACGCGTGGAATGGGGAAATAACCGGATATTTGGTTTGTATTCTCTATTCGTTTTTCACCTTTTGTTAAAAATCACTTTATAATAAAAGGTAGATATTAAACAAACGGATTTTTGTTAGCCTCTCTATTTATAAAAAACAGTATCTAAATTCTAAAATATATTATAAAAAATATATATATTATAAATTCTAAAATATATTTTATGAGATCATTGTATATTTTCTAATTATAATCATAAATTTACATTTTAATTTTATATTCAAATGTTATTGTCGCTTCTATCTACTACTGTAAGTACAGCAGTCACACAAAATTTAAAATAGGAATTGCTTGATCTATGAGAATGTTTCCCAACCCATGGTCATCTCTGGACCATACATAAATTTTAATAATAACTAAAACATATATCAAATTTCTTCCGATTCCGAATTCTGTCCGGTTTTATTGTCCGTCCGTGGCTGAAATAGGTTGGGGATCGCTTATGTATGAGATAAAAAACACGGAGTAGGTGGGTATCCTATTAGGTAAGAGAACACCGCTGCACATTAACAACAGCGCCACAGTCCGCGCATTGTTTGTGTTGCCGGCTTTTTACGTTACTTAAACGGTACTTTTAAGGGCGACCGATATCCACTCACTCTGCGAAACACATTGCAAGTACCGTTACACGCTGAGTATTCTGTGAGCTCGTGGTATCAACTCGGACGAGCCGGCCCAATTAGTGCGTCAGTATATGCTTCAGCATAGTTCTAGAATGAATATTTCATCAATAATATGGTAATGAAATAGACCGTCGAGCTCTCCTGCTCGCCCACACTGTCCGCGATAAAGCTGTCAGGATTGTCACACATCATGTGTTATTCACAACACACAATAATGAAATATAATATATATATACATACAGATTGAGGTCCGAGTCGGTGGGAGCAATAACGGCCGTGTAGTCGGGCAGATGTCACTTGGGGCGAGAACTCGAGCTGCTGCAGCGAGCTCACTCCGAACTGGTGGACGATACATCGCCCGGGCAGCAGCGGTCACTAAACGCGGACATGGGCCGTTCAGTGCGCCCGCGCAGATACACATGCTGCCCACACAGTCGCAGAGACATTATGTTCAGTAAGTTATTTGTTTATGTAGGAGTGCTGTAATAAATCAAACTTTTGTTACATGATCTATATGTTGCATTTGTCTGGTTGGATTGTCTATTTGATTGAATGACGACATTCTATTGAATGACTAGGCCGAATTTAAACTGAACAAGCCTCACTCAACATCCAACTACTAAGAGGTTTGCAGCATAGCCCATTGAATAGTGTGGACGTAAAATCAGCCAAGTGATTGTAAAATAGTTATTTTTCTTCTACTGCGGCGTCAGTAGTCACCAAAACAAATATGGCGTCAAACAGCTGGCACAGCTAATAGCACTGCGTTGATATTTTTCGTTTAATATACTTTACAGTGACTTTTTCGTAATAAAATACTGTGAAAGCATGGATTTAACTCTACCTAACCTAAATATATTTCGGTCTTATATCTCATTCACCAACTACGTTGAACGTTACATTCAACAACTGACGAATTGTCCTTTAGTCATTCAACAAAATGCCGTCATAAAATAAACGCGCTAGTCATTCTATCAAATAGCGGATTCAACCAGGTGACTCCTACAAATATATTGAGCACTAAATTATATTATATTTAAGGAGAGAAGTGGTTTAATAAGTTTACTGCGAAACGAGAAGTGTCGGGTTCGATCCCTGGTCCAGATAAAAATGTATAATTTATTAAATCTTTGGACGTCTTAACACTGGCGTACCCGTGGAAAACCCATCCTGAATATACTGACTGATTGGGTTGGCTTGTCCGAAGTAATAACACGTGATACTAATATAAAGCAGTACTTGTACTGTGTTTCGGTGGCTTCTGATGCGGCGGTGATCTCTTACCACAGGAAAAATGTGGGAAGAAAGTTAATTTAAGGGATCATGCCTTACCACAAGTAATTTAATATTTGCCTAGTCAGTGACTTCATTATGTATTAATGCTGTAATTATTTTTTTACATAAAATATCGTCTTTATATTGCAACGTAAAAATATTAGTAATCTAACAATACGTGAAATTAAAACTTCATCACTTTAAAAACTGAATTTTCTCTTTTTAAAATCTACGCATATATGTTACTTCAAAAATATAAAGTATATATTAACTCAGTATCAATATAATTGTTTAAATACAATTTAAATTGATTACGTACATAAAGTTAAAATTCAATAAGTGTAGTTGTAGTTATACAAAATATCGTTTCAGAACCGAACCCGCCAGAGATAAAGCAATTCTGTCCGTCTTCCAAGAAACTTGGCTCCTCATTTTGAGTTTGGTTTTATTGGCGATCATTCTAGTTGGAGCTGGCATTATTATTTATTTACGACAAAAGCAAACAAAACAACGAAAAAACCACAATTCAGCAAGTTAGTATTGAACGATATACATAAAAGTTGGCTTTGATAGCAGATTAGTAAAGTGGGGTGCTTTTGACAGATACTCCAATTACGAATACACAGCAGTGTTTGCTCGGCAAAGAGGCTGTTTGGATGAGAGAAAGACCATTGTACGAAGCAAGTGAGCCACGAGTGGAAATGTTGAATTGTCATCAAACCCTTTTACATGGTGCGACGTTCTATATAATTTCGTTGGTTAAAATCCCTTAACTAGTACAAAAATAATATAACTTATTGTAATTATATAGTTAATACGATGTTTATATTGATTTTAAAAAAGATATTTTTCGATTTAGTTATGCAAACATTAAAAATTATTTCATGTAGCTTAGAATAAGCCTTGTGGCTTGAAGTATATTATATTTTTCTTTACTTTTCATACAGGTGGTACTTCTATTGGTACAATGACGATGGAAGCAGAGTATAGTCTACCGCAACATGCATCTGTTGCAAGTGACATTATATGTCAGGAAGATAAAAGAAAATACCCACCAGAGGCATATGCTTCCAGTGCAATTTATAGCGAATTAAATAACTATCAGGTATACTATATAGATGAATAGTTTTAAGAAAGGGAAATCGATATTAATAATTGTGTTATTCTATAGGATCATACAGATGCAGAAGATTCGTGTATTAAATGCGCTGTCAGTCCGGGTTCGTATGATAACAGCATGATCAGATCATTCGCTGATAGTAATCAATATTCTGCTGAAGAGTGCTCAACTTGCTGCAGAAGCAGTAGTAACAGTTCAACGTTGACTAAAGATTATAGTGACATGACGAAATGTGGTAACGGTGATGAACAAGACCTGTCAATCGAAGAATGTCCATCGTGCAAGACAGCTCAATCGAAATCATCAAGTCAGCACGAAGCAAAAGCGTGGACAGCGATTGCTGACGTTGAATACGACTACCCACAATGGCAGTGGTTGGCGCGAGAAAACAGTTTTAGACAAGTTTCTCAAGAACCAAGATACGAGAGTCAAGGCAGAAGGAGCGAACAAAATTGTAGAATGAATTTGTGTGATATACTACCGCCTCCGCCATATGAGAGGTAAGTTGTAGATTAGGACAATAGTATATACCTTTAAAACATTATTTATTCTTTTGTTTATCTATAAGGTACTCTAAGTAAGTGTACTCTATTCTCATAACCTAAAATATAACATTAAATCATTATACTCGAATAAAATTGTTTTTATCATGTTGTAGTATAAGTACGTGAATTTGAATTTTTAGGCTAAGTTTGTATTTCAACAGTGTTTGTCGTACTGCCTCAATTTTTAAATATTGTATACTTTAAACAATATTATATTAATTATAGTATTTATTTACTCAGGGAATCGCCATATCATGAAATGCACCAATACGGAAGTCAGACGGGCGCGTCCGGATGCTCAGGGCATTCTTACAGGAGCTAGCTGAACAATATCATTAGGGTGTAATAAAAGCAATAATTAGTCTATTATCTGTATATAAAATGTATATTGACGTGTTGAAATGTTAACGTTACACCGCAGCACAAATTTAGCTCAATTTTGATCTCTGTTAATTGTTTTGCCTTTACGCATAGAATATATGCTCAACTATACTCGTTTTTATAATCAATTGTAGATCCTGTAAGTGTAATCTTTATTATATTAGACATAGAAGCCATGTAGTTATGGCTTTTGGTTATTAGAAGTTTCTTGGTTATGGAATAGTTTGCATTTTGAGATGATAATAATTCATTAAAGTGTATCATACTTTATATAAAGCAATGGCGTATTGGAGGCGTGCGTATTAAGAATAAAGAAATTACTTTAAAACTTAGATTGATCTTCAATAGCTGACAAATATGTGTGGCGATCGAAGCGAGTGGTATTGGTTTAAAACCCTGGTTCAAATATTTATAATTTGTTTTTAAATTTGGAAGGAAAGTTGCCAAGCGAATGACTTAACACTGTCGCACCCGTGGTAGAGCCATCATGGAGCATATGCTGACGCACAAATTGGGCCGGCTCGTCCGAAGTGATACCATAGGCTCACAGAATACTCATCGTGAAACAGTACTTGTACTATGTTTCGCTGAGTAAGTGAGGATACTGCAGGCCCTTAAAATTGTGCTGATTAAGCGGCGTACAAAGCCGTCAACACAACCAAAGTAGGGACTGTGGTGCGGTTGTCCATGTTCTTATACCGTAAAGGAGACCGACCTGCACGTTTGTCCGCCATACTATTAAAAAACTGGATGTTTCAGGCCTTAAATTTGCTAACAAAGGAGAAAATAAGGAAAATTTTTAGTATAATCAGGAAACTTCTAACACCAACGCTGCATTCATACAATAGTTATTTTCCCGGCGGTGGTTAAGATGGTAACTAAGGGTTGTAGTTGTGAATGTGTTTACAAATAGACTGTTGTAATTAACATAGTCTAGATAAATAGATCTTATCTCTCTAGCGACTGTGATATAGAATAATTTTGTAATTGCATTTTTTTTTATTTTGTAAATAATTAGAAATATTTGATATCCCTATACAATTTTTATCTTATAACTATTTATTTGTAGCGTTTTCGAATGAGAATCAATTTCATAATTGCAAATTTTTCGATCACAGTTGTAGTAATTTTGTACTGAACTCAAATTCTATATACAGTAATTTAATATGTTTATTCTGGTACATCAGTCAACTTATTAAATGATAGTATATTTGAGTATTTTGTTTTATTATCTCTGTTTGAATTTACAAAAACTACCACGGTATATCACAGTAATAGCTAATTGTATGTGATTAATATTATCAAATTTAAAAAATAATAATTAAAACCTTAATTTATATTAAACCAATTAAAATTAAACTACTGATATTAAAATCTTATTGAATTCACAATATGTATGATAATTATAGGATTACACATATTCGATAATTAGGTATGCTGTTAATACATTAAATTATACATATATTTTATATTAAAATACAATTTATCAAAGAATATAAAATAGAAAGTTTTAAAATAATTACTCATACAAACTACTGCCATAACACCCTGACCCCTTTAATTAAGTTGGGTAAAACATTACAACAATTAAAGCCTTAATCATCATTTCTCGTAAATATCTAAATATGTTGTTGGGCATCACAGCCTGCGTGCAACCTTAGGGCGTTGCTATGGCAACCAGCTTTCACCCCATTGCACCCTTGTTATTAATATCTGTAATAATTAAACTTGATTGCATTTCACACCAGGTGCTAGATGACGGCCCTTGTCAAGAGATCCTTTTGTAAGTTTTAATGGAGACGTTTTGAAGAGTCATTACGGACAATCAAATAAAACAGTGGTAGGTTAATTTATTGCAGTTTATTAAGAGATTATCATGATAAATGTACACATTAGTCTTTTATTAACGAAGTTCAACATTTTCAACAGTTTTCTAGAATAGAAATAGACTTTTCACCTGTTGGAGAGCCATTCCAAAGCATATGTTGGCGCACAAATTGGGCCGGCTCGTCTGCAGTTATACCAAGGGCTGACAGAATACTCAGCGCGAAATAGTACTTGTATTGTCTCGTTGAGTGATATCGAAGGCTGCTGAAATTTTGCCGCTAAAGCGATATAATAAGCCGACAACACAACCAAAGCGCAAACAGTGACGTGGCTATCCATGGGCGGCGGTTTTCTATTACCATATAGCAGACGTACCTGCTCCTTTGTCCACTATACCATAAAAAAAACAATAATACATCGGATTGAGCGTTTCTTAAGTATTAAAGTTGAGTTAAAATTACATTTTCGTACTGTAGATAAAACTGAACACATATAAACAAAAACCCCTTTTAAAAGGTGTCTGCGTGGAATCAAATTTCCCGGATTCTGGTTCCCTTTGATTTTTATTTTCTTTATTAATCAACACACCCCACGTGCGATTTCAAAGTAGAGAGCCCTCCGTCGTGTCGCTAAGTCAAGTGCGAGGCTGACGGGGAAAAATTAGAGAGATACGCGGCGCAGAAAAGTTTATTTTAGCATATATATGGGGACGAATGTGAGCTTTTGTTAAATGAAACTTGAATGTCTTACGTAGTTCATATTTAACACAAATTTAATAAAAATAAGTGGAAAAATTAACAAAAAATTAATCTATATTATATTATCTAAATTAATCTATAAATTTAATCATACTTCGAATCATACTTTTTCAATAATATTATTTGAATCATACTGTAAATGAAAGTTATCCCTTTTTAATAAATTATTTATCTTCATTACACTAATGTTTTAATATACCTTATGTTTTATTCTGTAGCTTTAGGCATATTTAAAGCATTAAAATAATTGACATTTTATCTATACCAATGATCGTAACAAAGTCACGAGTTTCAGAAAATAGTTATTAAAAACTGTCGTAAAATTATAGAATACGGTAGAGGGTGCATGAATTATCCATTACAGGGCTGAAAGTACGTTTAGACCATAATTCGTACTTCAAGTTCCGTATATTTATAACCATAAGGCCTACAGATGGCTTCGGAGTTTTCTTCCCCTAATACTAGTTGAGTTATGGTTTCCAATTTCACCGCGCAGGTAGTGTGGTAAGATATTGCTGGAATATGGTCATGATTGATGCAGATGGAACGGACTGCGTGTTGTCATGATTTATACCATCAAACGTCGAGAATATGTGCTTTAGGTGAAACAGTTGAAATGGATATCCAGCCAATAACACGAACCGACATTTTTTTAGTTAAATGAAGAGTTTTAACCACAACTGACAAGTTTTTAAAGCATTTAGCTGAACCGGTTGCCTACAAAGATATTTCAAATTCTAAATTAAAACGACCTAAAGACCTTCAAAGCACATACGTTTTAATGTCCGTCAACGCAGCCGTGGTGCAACTGGAGCTAAGAGTTAAGTAGCATGAAAAGCCGGTAGCACAACCTAAAGTGCGGACTGTGGCACGGTTGTCCATAAGCGACGGTGGTCTCTTACTATATAGAAGACCTATCTCCTGCGTCCGCTATACAATAAGAAAGAGTGTCTATGTACTAGAATATGTGAGATCGCTTATCCTAGATGAACCTCTAGATCGCTTGCCTCTCAATTATTTAAAAAAAATTACACTACTACAATACAGGTCTCCTGATTTAATCCCTAATTTTAGATGTCTATTAATAAAGATATAACTATATAATCGTAAAAAATCTATTTAATATTCACAACAGATATGTATATAGAATATATATTTTATTCTGTATAAATTTTTTTAAAAATACCTGAAAATCAAGCTACAATATGCTAAACTTCTGCCTTTCACCATCATTAAAACAGAATCATTTTTGACAAAACAATATTATTGTTAATTCTCTATGAAGTCGGTCCCTGGTGTCAGTGGTCAGCACTAGAGTGCGGACTTTCTTGGGAAATAGAAGAAGCAGGTGTTTACCGTTGCCTGACACAGTTAAATCACATATGCATCTCTGAAGCTAGGTACAGCAAAAGAAAACCTCCACAACCTCATTTTATAAAAGAAAATATCAATTGAAACATTTTATAAAGCAGTGTAAGAAAAATTCGAGTTTAATTCGTAAACATTAAAGTTTCGTTAGTCATGGCAGGGAATCAGTTCAAAATTATGACATCGAAGTTACGCGCTAGGGTCACGCGATATTTTACTTTTGGTGATTTACGAAGGGATGTTCACCATGAGTCACGGCTGTCCATACAAAATAGGAAACCCTATTGATCTGTAATATCAAATGAACTATATACTTAACCAAATAATACACAATTAACAAATATCAATCAGTCAAATTCAAAAAATCTATAATTAATAAATATATTTGATATTATAATTGCTACACAAAGTAATCAATTTTGAGGCCTTTTAAGGAGAGCTTATTTACGATTAATATGATGAGGTATTTTAAATTAAACTCTTTATGAGAGCTTCGTAGCTTTGTGGTTTAATAGGTAGAAGCGCGATGTATCGGGTTCGAATCCCAGTCCAGACAATTAATTTATAATTCTGAAAGAGCTTAACAGTGGCGGGGCGAGTGTCTTAATACTGTCACACCTGTTGGAGAGCCATGTTGAAGTATATGCGGACGCACTAATCCGGTCCGAAGTAATACCACGGGCTCAGACTACGCAGCGTGAATCGGTACTTGTACTGAGTTTGAGTGAGTGAGGATATCGGAGGCTCTTAAAAATGCCGCTTAAATGGCGTAAAAAGCCGGCAACACAACCAATGTGCGGACTGTGGTTGTGTTCTCTTGCCATATAGGAGACCCACCTGCTGCGTTCTCTACGTTACGCAACGTTCTCCGCAATACTAAAATAAAATCGCCAAACACCGAAAGCAATGTTGCAGTTTCTTCATAGTATATATACATTAAATATTAAATACATTGTTTATTTTAGGATATAACGGGTGATTAAATAAAAATTAAATAAAAATTAATGTCGAATAAAAAAAGAAACTTTATTTTTTAAAAATAAGATGAACTCATTCTAATCATTTAGTGCGGGGTAAGTGAGAATTCAGAACAGAAATCTCTTGCAAAGTAAAAAAGTAAAGTTGAAAGGAAAAATATGAGAGTATTTTTATGATGCCATTGCTTTTAAATAATAAACTGCGAGCCTTTATTTAATCTTTAGTCTCATTTTATATTAGACTTCTGTTTATTTATTATATAGAGGTAATAAATAAATCTGGTTGTGATTATTTTAAACGTACTATGGAATTGGCTCTTTTTGAAAGAAAATTAAATTCAAGTAATATTTTATTAATGGATATACTATTTTAAACCAATCTTCAATAATTTTTCTAAATAAATCCTACATATTTTCTACATATCGATAAAATTGCCTTTAAAGAAACCGATAAACGTTCCTAGACCGGGTTTGAAATAATCAATATTTATCACTTGCAAAAACTGTTCGTAACAGTATTATGCTTTAGCCGGCCACCTGTAGTTAAAGATTATAAATACTGCATGGACTATATTTATCCTATTAATATGTCACTTACAAATTACAAGTCAACGTTAATTACATACTCGTATGTCGATAACGACCTGTCTGCCGCAATGCCATTATAATTGTACTAATTCTTTTTAAACGATAAAGGTTAAAATAAATTTCATCTGTACTATATAGCGGACGACTAAGAAGGTTGGTCTCCTTGTGTGAGATCACCATCACGCATATTCAACTGTGCCACAATCCTCGCTTCGCTTGTGTTACCGCTTTACATAGCTTAAATGAATATAAGTTACAGGGGTCTGGTAGCCTCATTTAGCGAAACACAGTACTAGTAGTGTTTCACATTGATATTTTGTGAGTCTGTGGTATCACTCTGGACTAGCTCATCCAATTGCGTAAAAATTTTGTTTATTACGTTTCTTCTAACACCTCCCCGTATTTAAAACAATAATATTGAACGCCAAGAATTATTATAGGATTAAGGATTTAAGGAGGCTAAGGATTTAAACCATAAAATAACTCATCATTATTATAAAAATTGTACTTAATTTTTTTTATGTTGGCATCCGCTACGTCTAAATATAACACAATTCGTGTGATAAAAGTTTCGTAAGGTCTCGTATATGGTAAAAGAACACCGCCGCCCATGAAAAACCGCGCTATAGTTCGCGCATTGGTTGTGTTACCGGCTTTACACTCCACTTAAGTGGCATTTTTAAGGCCCTCAGATATCCTCACTCACTCTACGAAACACAGTATAAGTACTTAACGCTGAAAATTCTGTGAACCCGTGGTATGACTTCAAATGAGCCGGCACAATTAATGCGTCGGCATATATTTCAATATGCCTTCCCACGGGTAAAGTCAAAAGCACATATATATGTGTTTTAGTAAATGTTTGTAAATGGTGGGAAATAAAACCTAAGAATTTCTTAGATTGATACCTTAATCGATATATATTTTTTGTATGCTAAATAAAGTGCATAAAAGCTCTTAACAAAACCATTTGAACACTAAAAATAGTCATTTCAGCACATTCACGCTTCACAAATTCAAAACAGATTGCGTGTCACCATTGATCTTATTTTGAGAACACACTAGCGTGAATCACGACGGTAAATAGTTTATATTTAACTGTTGAGCAATAGAACTCATGAAACTTGATGTCAAAACGATTTGCATAGTTTGTGTGACACGATTGATTACCATTAACATTTTAATTTCTGAGCACTCTCTATATTAAGAATCAATTTAGTTCATTTCATATTTTAGGTCTTTACATATGAAATTGTCGTTTTGTCGTACTGATTGATGTCAAATATCTGCTCTTTGGTTAGCAATTCCAATTTAAAATGTATATATCTTATTACTTTTGTATTCGTGTTTCGAAAACCGTAATTCATTTGTTTTTTAATTTCCATCACTTATGTTACAAAATGGAGAACTTAAACTAAAACGAAAATAATAACAATTTTTTAAGAATTAATTCTTTATTGACGAATAGATATGGCTATGATTATAAAAACATAATAGAAAATGCCTTAGTTAGAATTTATTTATAGAGTTAGCTTTTATCGCTACAATCAACATTTACAATAGAAGTATTAACCTGTCTATCCGTGCTATTTCAAAACCCAACAAAGTATGGCAAACAAATTCAGATCGTTACGGTACAAAGCACTAGAGCTCTTACTTTATCTGTGGCCATATTTTTAAGTAAATTACAAATAGGTACGGCTCGTGCCATCAGTTGTCGTGCGTGTTATCGCCGAGGGGATCGCAAATACCGCTCCGCGTACAGACTAAACACTAAATTTTATACAGAAACGCCACAGAGCAACAAAGCCTCGTAAACAAACGGTCTTACCTACTGCAACAACATGAATACCGTCTTTGATTCTAGCTCTAATTAGAATTTATACGTTTTATTTGGATTGATGAGAACTATTTTTTTATTGTTCCGTAGTGGATAACGGAGCAGATGGGTTTCCTATATGGTAAGAGTGTTCTATTACCATATCTCTTCCGCTGCCCATGAATAACCGCGCCACAATCCGCGCATGGCATTTTATCGGGCCTCCGATATCCACAATCTCATTCACTCTGCAAAACACAGTACAAGTACCGTTTCACTCTAAGTATTCTGAGAGCTCGTGGCATCACTTCGAACGAGCAAATCCAATGTGTGCGTTAGCATATGCTTCAGCATGGTTCTCCCATGGGCTACATGATGAAGTAAATGGAATAAAGGGATGGCTCGTCCGTGAAACACGGACTCATAGAAAACCACAAAGATAATACTTGATATAGTTTCATTAATTTATTGATTATACCAGAGAGCCATTAAGTTTTAACATCTGTATTTGAATGTGATTTATTTTAATATGAAATTATTATTGAATAAAAAAAATCAAAGGTTTAATATCGTTATTGTCTGTTCCTATGAAATGATAATGACAACAGACTGTGGAAAGTATCTTTCTCTCTACGGCAGCGTTCGGAATCCTGAGTTCTGATTTGCTAAATGTTAAGTCTAATTAACTTTTATGATTATAGGGGATCATCATCAGCCTATCAAGTCCACTGCTTGACATAGGCCTCCCCAAAGACGCCCGAATTATGGTCTTGAGCGATCTGGATCCAGCAGTTGCCCGCCACCTTCATTCGATCATCCGTCCATCGCGCGGTGGGACGTCTCACTCTGCGTTTTCTGGAACGCGGTCGCCGCGCGTTTCTTCCCCTTTCTTCATTATAGGGTATGCGTATCATTTATTCACTGGCCAACCACATGTCCTACTCTGTAACACACTTGAACCCCTGTCGGCGTATAATGTACGCGTCGCGCGTCGGAAACAAATTTTTTCGTCTAGTCTCCCCGTCGCATTTTCGTGTTTCCTAGCCGACAGTTTTTTCCCTCGCACCGATGATAACACTGCAGCTATTTCCAGCGACACTCAAGAACGTGATATTTTGATAATGTCTCACAGAATTAAGTGCTGTTTAAACGAAATACTTTTCGGTTTCATGCGGAATTTTATTTTATCGTCCTTTTAATTCCAAAGCACACTTAAGAATAACTTATTTTATGAACATCGTTTGATTTTGCTAAACAATGTAAAGCTAGTATATACATTTTTAACTTAAATGCGTGCAGTGGAGCAGGTGGATCTTCTTTAAGGCGAGAGATTACCGCCGCCCACGGCAAACCAGTCCCCAATACTCGCTTTAGTTGTGTTGCCGGCTTAGCAAGTATGCATGAAGGTCCAAAGGGTAGGCCTATGTCCAATAATGGACGTCATATGGCTGATATTATGAGATGATGAATGATGTCTATAATTATAATTTCACGGGCCTCTGATACGCTCATTCAGCGACCCACAAGGCACTGATATTCTTTGAGTGCGTGGTATTAATTCAGTAGAGTTCCCCCAATTAGTGCTTTTGTATGTATGTTTGTGTAGCATTTAAATGTTAAAACAAAAGTTACACTGCAACGAAATAGAACTTAAAAGGAAAACAGTAAAAGAATCCCTTGCAAGGAGACTATTGTCATTTTCATAATTTAAACTTGGAACAAAGTAAGTAATTGTTGTTCTAGCAATTTTCCTTGCCAGGTATAAAGGAGTAATGCTCTTTCGCGACCTGCTTTGTTTGTATAATCAGTTCTGAAACAAACCAACTGCTTATTCCCGCACTCAACGGGTGGTCTATATCATTTTAATATACACAAACAATTGCTAAAACACTGAATCAACAATGTATTATAAATAATGTTCTCTTGGAAACAAAGAACGCGGTTTTGCATTCTATTTTGAGCCGCGGAAGTATTGTTCACAAGCGGATGCCTGCTTTTCTTTAAATATATTAAGAATTTCCGTTACACTTTTTCATCGAGTTCCAAGTTATTATTACTTTGAATTAAGTTGATGGCCTTTTTTTGAATTAATTTAATTTTAAGACCTCTATATA
>DWCF01004985.1:0-15164 GCA_018230265.1 Delias oraia | reverse complement strand
TAATTTTCGTATTAATTCTGTTCATTTCTTCCAATACCAATAAATTATACTGGTGATACTCTGTGCTTAAGTTAATTTATTGTAAATCTATTTTCCTAAATCTATTTTCTTTAAGTTTTATTTTAACTTCCGTTTATAAAACATCTAACTAATATTAAATGTAAACTAGGCATTTTCCAATGGTCTTAATATTTCTACTATAATACAGCGACGGAGTTACAAATACCTACTATTCTAGATTCTATTATTATCGCTGAAAATTCAAGATTAATTCTTAGCCTGTAATTATTTATAATGTATTAAAATACATTTTAAAATATTCCTCTGAACTCTTCCTTCTAGTAACTTTAGCTATATACATATACCATAAACAATCATATTAGTAAAAATCATCAAAAATCTGTCTTATATTTTTATTTGAAAACTATTGATACATATTGTCTGAATTTTTCTTAAGATAATAGCTAACGTTCTTCTTACAATTTTTTTTAAAAACTAAGCTTGTTTTCATTTATTTGTATTTTCAGAATTTTTCAGTCGTTTATTGAGTATATTTTTTAGATTAAGCTCATCTTTGTAAGCTTAATACACATAATTTATTTAAAATAGCGGTATTTTAAAATAAATCCGACAGGAAACATTATTGTTACAAAAAATATTTGTTGTGTAATAAAACATTATTACTGTAAAATATAAAGAAATCTCTACTTAGTTAAAATAAAGTAAATGCGCCAAATATTGTTAACGTACTTTCTAGTACTTAAAACAGTCATAATAAAACCTAAATCTTATCATTCACAACACATTTGCTTACTGTACTGTTGCTGATATACAATAAAAAATCTATTAAATATATTATATATGTGATTTTATTTACATCCGTAGATAAATAGACATATCCGATTATTATTTTAATCAAATCGATTAGTCGAAACTAATTATAGTGGTGAACAAAATACAAAGGACAAAAGGATTCAATATGTTTTATTTAAACTGCTGTAAACCTAAACCTTATGTAACAACTTATATTAACTTGGTAATAGTTTTTTTTTAAATTAATTTCCTGCTTTAAAGTTTATTTCCGTCATAATACAGAAATCCGAAAAACCCGCCAAAATATAAAACGCTTCCAATACTATAAGAAGTCATTGTCAATTATTTATAACTGTTACCATTACTCATCTGTGCTTGAATGTTGTCATTTCAAAAATCAGTGTGAAAACGTCAAACAAAATAAACAAGAAAAACATAATAATAAAATGGTCGATAGAAAGGAATGAAGCTTTCCTTATTTTATCAAAAAAATATTTAGAGTAAAAAGAAAAAAATGAAGGAAATAAATATAAACATTGAAGGATATAATGTTAACGGCATTTGTGTTGGCTGTCTCAATTACAACCGAAAGATGTTTTACAAAAATGAAGTAAAAGACGCATTTAAGATTATCGGTGAAATTGAAGTAAGTATTAAAATTCGTCTAATTTATACATTTATCGTGTTTAAAATAACGAAAACAGTGATAAGTTGTAATTTTTTATTACCGTTATATTCAGAAATCGCATCAAATATTGGTTAAAGTTAAATTACTGAGAACAAAAATCCTTAGATCCGCCATTATGTTAAAAATAAATTAATGCGTTGTTTTTCATTAAATCGCTTTTTATGATGTTACTTGTCTGAGAAATATACCATAACTAAAAATTTATTTTTTTGTATGAAAGTTATCATGATAGAGACTAAATTCTTATAGGATTTATATTATTTTTTACATTAAATATATTAACAGGTACCAGATGGTCTTTCTATACAAGTTTGCTGGGAATGTTTAGCTGCTGTAAAGAATCTTATGAAATTTCGACAGAAAATCCTCAGCTCCTATGATGCCCTTATTAATTATTCTCGTAATGTAAATATTTAATTTAATAATAAATGTATATATTTCCTTAATAATAATATATGAATTGTCTGAATAGCTTTCAGCTGCAGATAAAAAAAATTACATAGGAACTTGAACCTTGTACCTCTGGTGCCAATGATGCTTATAAATTTACCCAAAGTCAAGCCAGACTTAATACATAATTAATTTTGAGAGCTTACACATTGTTTATATTATTATTCAGTAAAAATTGACTGCCTGCCTCTTCTATAAAAATATTATGATTAAAGATAGGAGGAAATTTTATAGATTTTATCCAAATTCCTAATATAGTATTATTTAATTTCAGTATACATTCCTCAATTCACCACATGACCTGTCACAATATGCATCAACAAATTTATCTACACATATAAATTCTAATGAAAGTGATATATATATTAATTATGAAGAGTCTACACAAGTTGCAATCAAAAATGAAGTCAAAGAAGAGAATAATGATGAAACTGGTAAGCTATAATATAGTCCAAAAACAAATATGGTTGTCTAGAAAAAATTACCTGTTTGTGATTGCACCATGTTAAATAAATTTCCTTTGGGCTTCTTAGGTATGCTGTGAGAATTTTAAAACCACAAATCATACATGGAAATATAATACTGTTTTAATTTCAGCTATTGACGATGTCAGATCAGATATAGATGTAAAAGATGAGTCATTTAATACAGTTGAAGCTTTTGATACACAGTCGTCCGATGATGATACATTATTGGTAGAGTTGAAGAAAGAAGAAACAGATAAGAAAAAGCTGGAGAGAAAAAAGGTATTTCGAAATTAATTATCGATCATTTCAAAATGCAAACAACATACATTTGAGGATCAATTAAAATATACTAGTTGCCTTGTTGTTAGAACTTCAATCATAATACATTTAGTATGTCTGTGTATGGGTGGCTGTTATTCAGACAGAAACTTTTTGATGCATGTAAAATGTCAATTATTTAAGGCATTTAATATAAAAGTTTGGCTTGTGTTTGATCTCAAAATGTTTACTATCTGTTGAAATTTTTATTTTCCCTTCAAATAGTTCATGTTATATAAATAGTCAGTAATATTATTAGTATTAATAAAAAATAAATAAATTTGATTACAGATTAAAACAAAATCCAAAGTGAAAAATCGATTAAAAAATATACCCCAAGATATTGTAGAACTGTATACAATGGAGGAAAAGGAAATGTGGTCTATTCGAGCACAAGATGTCGCCAGTGAAGTGTTTGCTAAATTTAAATACAAATGTATGGATTGTTTGAAAAGTTTTACAACAGAGAAAGCAATGGCGTATCACATCGAAGGGAAACATACACAGGTGATTTGAACCACACTCCTTATGTTTTTTAGCATTAATGTCTTGTGTGTTTAAATAGTTTTATCTAAATAACATTTATATTATCTTTCAATTAATTTTAATAGCATCCGTGATCTTTGGCTGCATACATAAAAATTAAGTGAAATAAAATAAGAAAGAAATAATAAGTTTATATTTACAACTAGCTGACCCTGACAAAACTTGTTTCACCATATGAATTAATAGCATAAAAATATTTCTATTAAAAAACAGGGGTTGGTAAAAAGTTGAAAAGTGTGGGTTGTATGTACATTTGAGTGCTGTATCATAAAAAAAATATCTAAAAATTGCAAAAAATGTGCTTGACTACCCTTATCATTTCGGGGGATGAAAAATAGAACAGACAGACCTACCCAATATGGAAAATAAAATTTCATAAGAATCTGTCAAACCATTTCGGAGGAGTTCAACTAGAATCGAGTTCAATTATAAAACGAGAATTTTATTTATTAAACTATGTATATAGACTTAAATGTATCTGTATGTATATTAAAAATCTTTTTTCTGACTTTATTGGAACTGAAATTTGTCAAAGAAATGAATTATTATACTTACACAGAAGTTGATATAAAATATTTGGAATCATTTTTTATGTATAATTGAGCATTTAATTAGGCAAAATAGTTACTTTATTCTCTATAACTTTCATAAAATTATATTCACAGAATACTTAGCGTGAATCGGAACCTGAACTGTGTTTCTGAGTGAGTAACGATATCGGAGACCCTTTAAAATTCCGCTTAAATGGCGTAAGAAGCCGGCAACACAACCAAAACACGGACTGCGGCGCGGTTGTCCATGGGCAGCGGTGTTCTTTTACCTTATAGGAGACCTACCTGCTCCGTTATTCGCTATGCCATAAAAAAATCTAGTTATGTACCACAGTATTTATTATATACAACTTTTTTTCAGAATGACAAAACTTCAATACAGTGTGATGTATGTAAGGCGTATTATTTGGCGAAAGAACGCATATCTGTGCATAGGAATCAACATTTTAATGCTTATAAGTGAGTACTGAATAAATTTTAATGGGAAAAGAACCAAATGGATTGTTTTTCTGCTAATTTATAATATTTCTATTTATATATTACAAGCAAAATTATTCATTCTGTATAAAAACTTGTATAAAATACACATTTAAGTATGTAATGTAAATGTTTTAACAAAAATATACTAACATTATATATACATTATGCAACCTTAATTAAAACTAAATTTGAAAATAAGCAAAGCAATTTATACGCATTGTTTTTTTGTCATATGGACAACGTCATATCATATTGGCAGGCGGGTCTTTTATAGGAAGAGAACACCGCCGCCCATGAACAACCACGCCACAGGCCGCGTATTGGTTGTGTTGCCGGCTTTTACGCCAATTAAGCGGCATTTTTTTAAAGGCCTCTGATATCCTCACTAACTCTGCGAAACGCAGTAGAAACACCGTTTCAAGTACAACTACTATTTCACGTTGAGAATTCTGTCAGTCCGTGGTATCACTTCGGACGAGACGGCTCAATTAATACGTTAGCATATGCTTCAACATGGCATAAATAGGCTTTTGTGAGGAGTTTTGATTTTATTTTATGGCAGTGAAAACGAATATCGTGATAAAGTAAAGGTGGCTGACTCTATTTCATTATATGCATTGTAGGTGTCGGGTTTGTGGCCTAATAACAACATTAAAGGCGGTGATGTCCAAGCATAGATGTGCTCAACAGAAAGTTGAACACGGGTGCTCTATATGTGGTAAAGTTTTTAGGTAAGCATTTCTATCGAATTAGATCACGTGATTTTCGGTTTTATCAGGCTCTTAATTAATATAAAGCGTCTGAATCAACTTACAAAGTTCTTTTATTATATATTTTTATTCTATAATAGACAACGGAACAGGTGTATCTTCTATTGGTAAGAGAACATCGTCGCCCGTTAGCAACCGCGGCACTTTTATGGGCCTCCAATAAACTCTCACTCTGCGAAACACAGTACAAGTACCGTTTCACGCTAAGTATTCTGTGACCCTGTGGTATCACTTCGGACGAGCCGGCTCAATTAGTGCATCAGCATGCTGCAGCATGGCTCTTTCACGGGTGTGAAAATATTAAAACCGGCCACTTTCAAGCCATTCCAGACGCCAAATAAATTATAAATTAAATTATTACTGTCCGGACCGGGATTCGAACCCGATACCTCTCGCTTCATGGTACTCTTTTAATACCATAAAGCTACGAGAATCATTGCTACAGATATATTTTATATTAAGTATATATGAATATATGTAATTCTGTAAACAAAGAATTTTTTTCATCGGGAGTCTGTCAAAGAGACTCATTCAAAGTAAAATTTATGGACTATGGTTTGAGGTTACCGCCTAAATTAATGAATGATTTATAATTTTGTTTTTTTTTCTTTTAATTGATATTGTGTTTATTCATTGGGTTTGATGTAAATAATAAATTTACTTAAATATCGATATATCTGGGTTTACAAATTATACATAACAATACAGCGCTAAGACCGGCAATATTAATCTTAATAAATACTAATTTATACATACATGTATTAAAATATTATTATTGAGGGATCTGAAGGGGAGGCCTATGTCCAACAGGGGACGTCTTGCAGCTGAAATTATGACGATGATGGTTTTTTTTAATTTCAGTACAAAATCGAAACTAATGTATCACAGGAGCATATGCAATGAAGAGCAGCCTCAGTGCGACTGTTGTGGGAAAGTGTTCGCTAATAAGATAACCCTTAAATCTCATCTCAAGTAAGTATTAATATGACGTAATTAAACATGTTAGCTACCATGATACAATGGTTAAAAGGTTCGATTTCTTGCCTAAATAGAAATTATAAATTTTATTGATACTATGAAAAGGCATTGCGGAGGCCCGAAGGAGTGTCTTAACACTGTCTCAGCGGCGGACAGCCAAGCTTAAGCTTATGTTGACGCATTAATTGGACCATCACGTTAGCAGTGCTACACGGGCTCATAGAATATCAGCGGGAATTACTTTGTGTAAGGATACAACTGTATGAAAAGATAACAAATTTTATTTTTTTCCAGATCAATGTTAGGATTGTCAGTGAAAAAGCCAAGTAAAAATATGCAAATTCCATGCCACGGCTGTGATAAAGTGTTCAATTCAGCAAAGAGCTATAGGGCGCATGTGTAAGTGGCTTTTATTGCATATGATAATCATCAAACAATTCAACGACTGAAGGAGTTTTTTGAACACATAGTCTAACGTACCCTATGTATATTATCTTTATCTCTCTTTGAGTGCGTATTAGACTACAATATCATCATCATCAGCCTTTTAAAGTCCACTGCCTGACATATAGACTGCCACATCTTCAGCGATCTGAATCCAGCGGTTGCCGGCGACCTTAATGAGGTGGTCTTTCGTTTTTCGTTCTTTCGAGACGTCCCAGTCCGCGATTTCCGGTACGCTGTCGCAACTCGAGAACCTTACTTCCCAATAATTGGTTATCGGTTCGTCGAGCAATGTAACGAAACTCCGAGCATTGCCCTCTCCATAGCTCCTTAGTTGACGGAGAAGCTCAGAGTCAATTAAAGGAATATATTTTTCCTTACATTATGTAGTCCAAAACTAATGCCTCTCACCATCTTCACGTTCTTCTTCGTTTCTTCTTCTCTCGCCACATTCATTTGTGTAAATTTTAGCGTAATACACGAAGGTCTAACCTACCCGTGTCCGATATGCGGCAAACTGTTTCTATGGAAGCGGAATCTCGCGCGGCACATGCGCAACCATAGGGAACGCGAGTCGGGGAACATACACCAGTGCAGGGACTGCGGGAAGATATTCTCCAGCAGGGATTGCTATAACAACCATATGAAGCTCAGCAAGAAGCATGTACACGAGAGCGCTCTGAGGTTAGTATAAATACACACACAGGTTAAACCAATCTCTCGGCGAGTCTGTGGCTCGCCACAAAATTCCACGAGAGGCCTTATGCCGACAGCGTTAGTCATTACAAAAAAACATTCGCTTTACAATAAAAAAATAACCGCCTCATGCGTCTTTTGGGTGTGTCGCTTGCACTAATTTAAAACAAGGTAGACCCTGCAGCCTAACCCCCAAAGTGTCCTTCAAATGAGGTTAATTCAATATTTGAGAGAGCTTTTTAAATTAATATAATTTTTATGGTCGGCCTAGTTTAGTTGGTATCTATAAAATCTATGAACATTCCATCGTTAAGCCGTACCGGAAACGGTTTCCTTTATACAGCTAGTTGCGTTGAATATTTTAGTCAGATTTAGTTTGAACATAATTTTAATGTCATTTTATTATAGCCACGCGTGTCAATACTGCAACAAAAGGTTTGCGGCAAAATGGTGTCTGGTGGATCATATAGACTGGGAGCATCTAAAGAGGATCAAATATAGGTGTCAAGTCTGCTATAAGGTTAGTATAGTATAGTATAGAGGTTCGAATCCCGGTCCGGACGATTATAATTTAATTTATTATTTATTCGGTCTTTGGAAGGGCTTGACAGTGGCCGGGCGAGTGTCTTAATAGTGTCGAACCCGTGGGGGAGCCATTGACGCACTCACTGGGCCGGCTCTGTGTACGTTTCCGAACTGATACAACGGGGTAACAGAATACAACGGTACTTGTACTGTGTTTCGCAGAGTGAGGATATCGGAGGCCCTTAAAAATTCAGCTTAAGCGACGTAAAAAGCCGGCAACACAACCATGCGTGGATTGTGGCGCAGTTGTACATGGCGGCGGTGTTCTCTTACGATATAGGAGACCAACCTGCTCCGTTATCCGCCATAGAATAAAAAAATAGCTATTTTTTGTTGCTTATTGACAAAAGACGATAGTTTTACACTGCGCTCAAGTTATAGGTACCCGTGTTAATGTTTTGCATTTGAATGTGGTCGCAGCCATTCAAGACGGCCAAGATTATGATGGCTCATATGAACAACATTCACGGCGTGAGGGACAGAATGGAGCCGGACGGGGAACACTTGTGTGACATATGCGGCAAGTCTTATAAGGTGAGTTTTTTATGGTATAGCGGGCAACGCTGCATCCAACGTCGAGGGAAAATACAGTTTATCCGTATAAGCTTGATGTTCGTCGTTCCACAATTGAGTTTTTAAGGCATTTTGGGCGCAGCGCACCACCACTCCATGGAATCAGATGCTAGCAGGGGTATTTTCAAACAAATACGGTGCGGAGATCTTTAAAAATAGAGCGTACATATTCCTTAAAAGAAAAATTAAGTGGTAGAGCCTTGCTGAGACATGCTGACGCACTATTTGAACCGCCTCGTCCGAAGTGATACCACGTGCTCACAGAATACTCAGCGTGAAACAGTACTTCTACTGTGTTTGGCAGAGTGAGTGAGGATATCGGAGGCTGGTGTTCTCTTACCATATAGGAGACCCATCTGCTCCGTTGTCCGCTATAGCATTAAAAAGTAGGTACACCTTTATGAGCTCAAGCTTAACATACAAGATTTTGATGTTATTTTTGCCTATTTTCACGCAATTGGAGCGATACTTGCGGTAAGAGTTTGTGATTTTAACAAGCTTTTGTGTGTTTTCTACGTTCCAGACGGTCAAGCGACTCAAGGGTCACGTGAGGGCGATGCACACGAATCGGACCGACGCGAAAAGCTTTAAGTGCTCGCTATGCCCGGCAACCTTCTCGTGGCAGACGTCCATATACAAGCATATGAGGATGATGCACGATAACAAAAGGAAGGTTAGTTCTCTGGTTGGCTTATAGTATAGCGGACAACGGAGCTTCTGAGTCTCTTATATGGTAAAACAACACCGCACCACAGTCCATGCATTGGTTGTGTTGCGGGCTTCGATATACACACTCACTCAGAAAAACACAGTTGACGTACCGTTTCAAGTACTATTACCATTTCACGCGATTACTGTCAGTCCGTGATATCACTTCGGACGAGTAGGCCCAATTAGTGCGTCAGAATGCATCCATTCGGCATGGCTCTCCCACGAGTGCGACAGTATCTACACACGCCCAGGCACTATCAAACCCTATATACTATTGCAGAAAGAAAAAATGTAACACATAATGGATTTTAATCTTTTCAGCCAACTCGCGCGCAGACGTTAGAGAAGAATGAGCCATATGAAAATTCGGATCGAGTTCAATACTTCCCACAGGATATAAGTTTAGGTCTACAACCGATTAATATTGTACAAAATTTGTAATGAAAAATACATATTGTACAATATTGTATTTAACGAGAACTTTCTTTATGATGATTATAAGCAGTACCCATCAGAACATAACCATCCCACTGATGGTAAGAAATCATGAGATTTAGTTGTGTTGCGGGCTCGATTCACTCAGCGTAACATAAAGTCTAGCGTGGACTACAGCAGAAGCGTCGAATCGAGTCGAATCGCATTTATTCCTAGTGCGTAGCAGTATTGTTCATTCATCGCAACGTTTTTTTTTCAAATTCGTTACTATGAAGAAGAGGAGAATAGAAAAACGAAAAGGCGGGTCTCCAAATGCATAAAATAAATATTTAGTAAAATAACCATGACGAATTTCAACGTTAACGTAATATATCTTCATGATTAAACAATTCTGAATATGTCATAGTGAACGTATAGGAGCGACTTGCGATTTTCTTCGATTTGGCGAGGCGAAGCTAGTGGGCGTTACGGTATTTCCCGCTAGTATTCTGTGAGCCTGTGGTGTCGCTGCGGTCGAGAGGTTCAAGGGTGTCGGCATATGCCTCAGCTTGGCTCTCCTATGGGGTGATATTGTTCTTTTACCATCTGCGTAGACGCAGAGGTTTCTGAAACTAGTCAAACGGCCTATTTGAAATGACATAGTTTATTCATAATAGGAAATAATCTTACTTTACCGAGTCCCTCTGTAGACTTGATGCCCATAAGCCTGACGGTCATGGGTTCGAAAGTAGACTTATATATCTAAATTGTACCGTATCTATATTTAAAATGAAATTTTAACTGTAACAAAAATCAGGATCGCGACCATTATAGAATAATAAGCCACGCCCTATATGAGATTATGAAATTTCAAAACAGATTTGTAAATTAGATCAGTGTTATAGTATATTATATAACGTGGCTCTGCAAGGGCTAGGGGTGTCCAAAGTCGGAGGTCCGCGTATACTGAATGAGCCTCCTCGTTTGCCAGTTTTCATTTTAAAAATTGCCATCAAAGTAGAATTATTGAAAAAAGTGCAAAGTTGTTTGTGGCGTGTTAGTTAAGTTTTTATAAATATTATGAACGAAAATCACTTAAACTAAATCGAACAACTATATAATAATTTTGTACTTAATATCCTCTATACTTTGTAATGTAATAAATAAGTAAGATTTTGTGTTTGTCTATTCTTTTCCTCTACGTCAGCTGTGAGCAAATTACGGAAATTGAGAATGTTTTTTACGTTTATATGTTATTTCTATACAAATTATGAATGCAATTAGTGTAATATTTTACTTGATTTCACATTCAGATCATCTTATAAATTATATGTATAATTATTTATTTATAAATATAATATAATATAATTGGTATATATTAGATTTTTATATATGAAATTGGCGTTTTGTGACTTTTTGTTTGTATTTTTTATATTTTTCGACTTCCCAATTTTGTGCAAGTGGTTTTAAATAGTTTTATTACTTACATCATCGCTTAAGCTCACTCGTACGTGATTTGCGAGGGATCCGCTTCCACAATGAAACGTTTTATTCAAATACACAAATTGTTTTCTTTAGCGATTCCGCGATATATTCATTCTTTGAACCGTTTTTACAGAGCTTATGCCATGGCGGTGCATATAGTCGTAAATATTGCAATATTTTCAAATTTTAAAACTGCGTTACACATAGAAAAACCGAAGGAAAATATAAATAATATTTTTGAAAACAAATACATGCGTAAATAGTAATTCGTTATAAATTCGTTCGTTAGTAATTAATTAATAATAATTAATCGAATTAAAATTCTTAGTGAAAAAGAAGATATATTAGATCAAAGTAGCCAGTACAATGAAACATCAATTTCATATGTAAAGACCATTACACATCTTACAATTATAATATGACCTATGACGATTGAAGCTATGGGGTATGATTTATTTTGAAGTCATTACTGAGAAATTTTAACTGCAAATACCACTTCACTTAGTAAACATGGTTATAAAATAAAAAAAACTGACTAGAATGAACAGTAGATATTTTTGTCATGGAATCAAACTACATAAACTCTTGAAACGCTAAGTTAGAAGTATAATTATGACATGAAAGGTGAAAATTAAAAACAAAATATTTGATTGCATTTTTAGTTACGCCTGAATTACATGCAGAATAATTCAATTAGTAGGAAGTGATATGTTGCAGTATAGGCACTAATCACTTAAAATAATATAATTTTTAGTTATATTGTTTTTGTGTGTAGCTTATAATATGGCTTAAATTCTTTTTAGGTTGAATTTAATATTAAAAATTATCAAGTATTTTATTAGATTTCCTACCTAATCCGTAGTAAAGTAATAAATTTAAATCAACATAAGATTATTAAAAACTTCTTAATATATATGATTATTATAATTTAATACATGAGCTGGCACACTGATCTCTATAATATACTGTTTTTCAAGGTGGTAATATATATAACAAATCCTAAACCATGTTACTTTCAAACTATACAAGTATTTATAATGTTCCTATCAAAGTATTGTTCTCAAATAATATTTATTGGTAAGAAATTTCTAAATATTTATTTAAATTAACTATTTCATAGATACATTAAAATGTTACATTCCCACAAATACCCTATTTATTAATAGTTTCCAAATTCTCAATTGTCAGTGTTAATTTTCCTTGAAGTATATATTTTATCTGAATGGCGTAAAAACATTGTTTTGTTAAAATTAATATTGTTATTAAATAAAAAAGTTTTTAACTGTTAAAATGTTTCAGCTTTAATAGCACTATTGTATAATCTATCAAATAACAGAAGGCGCTTCACCAGCTATGGTTATGTCAAAAGACACAATGGTCGTGTCAACAATAATAATTTAGATGTTTGGTTCATTGAATACTCCGGAATGAATCCAAGATATGGCAACGATCGTTTATCAGATCTATATTAATACATTCTAATGTTATTAAAAGAAAAAATATTGGAAGAGAAATAATCTCATGTCAATGTTTTACATTTGAAAAAAAATTAATTCAAAACATGATTCACATATGTCTACTCCATGGTTGCTGTGTTTGTGTTAACAGATGTTTTCTTTAAAACTGTATATACATAAAGGCCATCTTTAATACATATGTAACATATTGAAGTGCAACTCAACATGTGTTTAAACATTTTAAAAACCTACAAATCTTTAATATACCCAATGTTAAAATAATGTAGTAATGTATACTTAGAGGTAAAATAAAATAAAAACATATTTTGTATAAATTTAATTACTTTTAAATTAGATAATTACAAATATTAAAAAATAAACATACCAAAAATATGTTTCAATAATTTTAAAAATAAAATACATTTTAGGTCTTATATTTTAACGTTCTGAGAAAACATTTAAAAATAAAAACTTAAATGTTGACATCATCTTAATCTGATTTTTAGTTTTTTTCTTGTGATTTTTCGTGGACATAGCATGTATTCGAGTTTTTACATAAACTTAATCTAATAATATACAGTACCCAGTAATAAATAAAGCCCTTTGCCCTTTGAGAGACAATTGGCTAATTTGAATTAGTATTTACCAGTCCCAATATTACTGATAGATTATCACATAGGTAGTGTGATCAAAATTAACAAATATATCAAATCACCACAATTATATACACAATATCAAAATTGCCAGCAGTCTTTGCATAGGAAGGCAATATATATTACAGGCAACAAAAGGCATGTTACAACAGACAATTCATGAATATCATTTTCTACAAATGTTAAATGTTTAACATTGAAATAGCCAGTGTTATAAAAAGTTGACCAATAGCTTTTAAATGTGTAATGTGTTAAAAAATTAAAATTTTAAATTGTGTTAAAAAACTATACATAAACTATGTATAGGTAGACATTTTAAATATATAAGTATGTCTTGGTGATAGAAACAAAAGTAAAAATTATTTTATTCATCTGAAAAAAATACAATTAAATTTTATAACATTATTACATTTAGATATTCATGAATAGTCTAAATAAATACTAACCTAAAATCTCATGAATTCTATTGAACTTGTTAAATGAAGCCAACAAAAAATTGACTATAACCGGAGCCGCTTATGAACTCTTTTCACATGCGTTATTAGTGATTGCTTTGCTTTAAACTTTAAAGAACAAAAGTCACATTCAAATGTAACATTTTTGTATGTGTGCTTATTGTTATAGTGTCTATTAAGTCTTTCTTTGCTAGTAAATTTTTTGTGGCATTTAATACAGGAATTTTCAGCCAGTATCTGCTTTAGCTTTAAATGCTGTCGAAGGCAGTAGCGAGACTTGAACGTAATGGCACAAGCTTCGCATTTAGACTTACTTTTCATCTGATGCTTGGTTTGACAATGAATATCCAAGTTACTCTTTCTTTTGAAAATTATCTGGCAGTCATTGCATTCAAAAGTCGCTTGCCGTTGCTGATTTTGATGGTTTGATGTCATATGGCGAAAGAAATGACTGTTTTGAGTGAATTTCACACAACAGTATTGGCAGGTGTAAATAAAATTCTGGTTGTTCAGATCAGGTGGTAAATTCTCTGGCTTTCTTCGCAAGGCTGGACGTGTGATACGTATTTTTGGCCCTATTCTTGTTTTCTTATTCATAACTGGGCTGGTCTTATTGAATATAAATTTTTATTGCATTATTTTTTAATCACAACACGTAAGCAGGATGGATTTTAATAAAACTTTTGCTCAGTTGAATAAATGACTAATAAAAGTAAAATTCTTGTTTAAAAAAACAAATTTACGAAAATTATAAAGCTATAGTAATATTCTATTTAAAAGTAAAACAAAATAATAATAGCAATAATTTTAACTGAAATCAAATGTCACAACGAAAACAAACGTGACAGAAGAATAATTGACGAAGCAAATATCGTTCAGTAATATAGTTTACTTTCACTTATGAAACATAGAATTCAATTATCGAGATAAAAATAATTTTTGCATAACTAAACAAGTTACTTATGATTTAATTATAAATTTTAAATAACTGAACAATGCACTAAAAGATATAGCTGATAACTTTTCTTTTTATAATGCGATTTATATTATGAAAATCTACACGTATATTTTTAAACGTATTACTAAATTTGCCGTTATTTTTTGCACTCGAAAAAGCAAAACTTGTGGAATTTAGGCCAATCGCTAATAATAATATGATAGTATATTTGTCCATGAGATACTCACGTGTAGTAAATACAAAACAACAGAAAGGCAGTAGCTGTATATTAAAATGAAAATACATTATTTTCAGGTATATTATTGTTAGAGGTACTTCATACGTGACTTTTACTATTACCTATTGGGTATGTTGAAAACATAGTATTATTAAGATTTTTATTAATATCAAGTTATCAAATCGGTAATCATTAAAATATAGTGACTATATCCCAAAATGAAATATATTGTAAAATGATTCACAGAATTTCTAATCAATATTTTATACAATAATTACATAAACTCTTGTCTTACAATCTTATTATCTTATTTTAAAAAAGCACGTTTTTATCCGTCTAACACTTCTAGTGCATACACTATCAATGTTATTTTGATTAAAAATTTTATATTATTAAAAAACTTTACGGCCTGACAATTTAGTAAAATTTTTGAATGTTTGATTTCAATGAATAGA
>DWCF01004984.1:0-15166 GCA_018230265.1 Delias oraia | reverse complement strand
GTCTGAATGACCGCGAATAACCGCGCCACAATCAGCGCCTTATTTGTGGTGTCTGCTAAAAAGCATAAAAGCGTTTTAAGGTATCCGATATCCTCACTAACTATGCGAAACATAGAACAAGTATCGTTTCACGCTGAGTATTCTGTGAGCCCTTGATATCAGACGAGCCAGTCCAAATAGTGCGTCAGGATATGCTTCAGCATAGCTCTTCCCTCGGGTGTGATAGTATTAAAACACTCGCCCGGCCACTGTCAAGCCCTTACAGACATAATAAATTATAAATTAAATTATAATTGCCCAGACCGTGATTCGAACCCGATACCTCGCTTCATGGTACACTTATAAGACCATTAAGCTACGATGCTCTCGAATAGATGGATCTCTATTCAATCATACACAAGAACTTGTCATTGTCTAGAAAAGGAAAAAATGTAGAAAAACTTTTAGCCGACCTGTTTCCATTCCAGGTTTGCGCGTTCCAGTCTCTCATTGGCTGCAACACGCTGCTCGTGTCTCGTGGATGCTTCCCTTATGGTGCAACCGCAGCAAACACAACGTTGACAAGCACCTATACAACCCATCGCAACTACGTCCCCGGGAATTTGTCCTGGCCCTGGACCAAGACTGCCGCAACCTAAACAATACAATTTAGGTTTGGTATTTAAAAATAAAATGTTACATACTATTTATATTATATTATAAAGAATTATACATTTATTATTCCCACGATGTTTTCAAGAAGAGTTATGTTTCTTAAAATTTACGTGTTTGTCTGTCTGGTCAGGACTATAAACATATAATGGGCATATGGCATATCTTCAAAGCTATAAAATACTTTCATAATTTCATCTTTTTCCCCGCGTTGTTTGTCGTTCCACAACTGAACGTTTTTTGAGGCATTTTGTGCCGCGTACCACCTCTCTGTGGAATCCGCTGCCAGCAGAAGTATTTCCAAACTAATACAATTTAGGGACTTTCAAGAAAACACACATTCCTTAAAGGCTGGCAACGCACTCGCGGCTCTGCAAGTGCTAGAGGTGTCCATGGGCGGAAGACCGCTTGCCCTAGGTGAGCCTCTTGCTGTCTGCTACCGATTTTATAAAAAACATACTTATATCTTATTTTAGAGTTAATAGTTCTGTTTAATTAGTTATCGCTCTATCACTAGGTCTATTTATCTTAGGTATCTTATTCTCTTGTACTTATAAAAAACTCCAGTTTGTGGAAGGTATCCACTGAAACTACTGAAAATTTAAGAAATACAATATTTTAGTTTATATTAATGTTCATAGATAGATACTATATTATTGTATTTTTGGTTATTTGTTCTCACTGATGTGGTTGTGACGAGAGAAGCGTGGAGATGATGGCGTAGCTTGACTGTCGCAATTCACTTCCGCCTTTAGTCTGCATCCGGTCCTCGGGTTCACTTGCATCCCGCCACTCGTGACGACACTATCTGACTAACCAACAAAATATTGAAAAATAAATATTTTTCATTCCTTTTCATGAATTATTTTATATATAGATCTGTTTACATTAATGTATAAATGGTTTATTTTACTACCAACTTGTGGAACAGTTTTGTAGCTTCTGTTATTAAATATGTGCAATAATATTAAATAGAAACCAATATTAACTGAATATGCTAATAGATAATCTAAACTTGCATTATTGAGCAAAAATACTCGAATATTCATATAGTTTCAGAAACTATCATTAATATAGATTGAATTTTACTCTATTTAATTGCTTCTCCGTTGCTAAGTTGAGATAGTGTTAAACAAATATTTTAACAACGTGACACGAGAAATCGAATTCAGTAAGATGGTAGTATTATTTACTTTATGGTACCCGTTGTGGGGGTCAAGTGATAATTTAATAAAGCACTACTATTTCACAGGCTTTTGGATAAAGAGAAGAATAATTCTTGAAGAATTACATCAACTTTTCAGCTCTTCCGTTGGTAAAAATCATAAAATAATAAAATGTTATACGTATTTTCAAATATAACTGAAAAAATACTTATATATAACTTAAGAGTTTAATAGTTATTCAAATTTGTAATAAACACTTTTGATTAATGTTATTTCGTTTCATTGTAAATTTGCATTTATTCTGAAAGATAAAATTTTAGATCGACTTTGAGATTGTTGTTCAACAAAGTTATGGAAGTTACGTTATCAATCAATACCGCGAAGTTGGCAGGTAAATTAGAGATTTTTTCAATTTCAAACTTCAAAACAAGTTAAACATTTTACATATTTATTAGATACAACTGATCCAATTACATGGTATATTCCGAGACCAGTAATGGAATTAATTCAAAAAACATTTTAATTAATGATAAATCATCTACTGAATGCCTTGATCACATATTGTATTCATACTTATTCAACTTTTAGGTTGAAGTTTGGCAGAAAATGCAGTGATTTTAAATATCCGAGATTTTTACGTTAAATGAAATCTAGCCGGTAGTTTCTGACTGTAACTTTACAATGCCTTTTCTATCAAATTATTTTGTGTATTTATTATAAAAATTTAGGTCGGTTGGGTTGTAAGCGTATATTGGATTAAATTGATATAATGGCTTAATACCTTTGGTGTGTCGATGTCAAAGTTGATGCACAACATGCGGGCAATACGTTGCAACACAAGTTCCCGTACCATGGCCGGTACCGGCTGCCCTCTCACTCCTCTACGAACAACACAACTATCTACAAATTCTATTACCATAATACTATTATATGCTTCAATAAGATAGACAAAGTTTCTGAGCGTATTACTTTATGGTATTTTTTAGAACCAATTTAGCTTAACTGGTTCAATATGTTTTGCGCTAAATAAATTTTAGCCGTTTGAGCATGGTAAGTTCATTAAAATAAATACTCGTCTACTGAAATTCAAATATGCAATTGTTATACCCCTTTTCATTTTATAAATTATCACAATGCCCTCACCATTTAATAAACACAAAACAATGATTTAAAAAGATTTATATTTCGTTTTACGAGTCACTGTTTAGCTCAAATTTATAAAGCAAAATGCTAAATTCTAAATTTAAAGCCATGTCAATTGCCATCTGTGCGCTCAGTTTCGGATGAAATAAAAAAGACAGAACACAAAACTAGTTTTACTAAAATGGGAAAATTTTCGTAAAAACATTTTACTATATACATGCATCCAAAGATGCTTGATTAAAGAACATTCTTTGATAGCACTTCAGTGTTATCACAGATTCAGATAACGTTTAACTTAAAAATATAGAATAGTATTTTAGAATTCAAAATATAGTATGAATTGCAAATTAACATGTCAAAAGAAAGCTTTAGAGACTGTTTACGTTTACAAAATACTTATAAAATAAATAATGACAAAAAGTTGGTGTGTTAAATTAATTGAATCTCAGAGAAACACATAGAAATATAGTCTTGCCTGTATGATATATTAAGAGTTAGAACTGAAAGAGATGCTGAAAAGGAAACCAAACACGTGCTTACTCCATAATACAGACCTGAGGGCGAGACATTTACACATTAATAGCGAATAATTATTTCTTCTATTTTTTTATAGTATAGTGGAAAACGGAGCAGGTGGGTCTCCATTGTCGTAAGAGAACGCCGCTGCCCATGAACAACCGCGTCACAGTCCGGGCATTGGTGTTGCCGGCTTTTTATACCGCTTAAGCAGAACTTTTAAGGGCCTCCGATAACCTCACTCACTTTGTGAAACAGTACTAGTATCGTTTCACGCTGAGTATCCTGTAAGCCCGTGGTATCACTTCCGACGAGCTGGCCTAATTAGTGCGTCTGCATATGCTTCAGCATGGCTCCCACGGGTGAATTCTATTATTATTAAAACTAATTTACTTTAAAGAAAGAAGTTAATGTAAAAGACATTTCAAGTGTAATTGCTTATAAAGCTTACTAATTAAAGGTGTTTTCTCCGTTGGTGGTAAGGTATCTCGAATGGTCATCAGAAATACCGTCATTGAGAGTAAAGCACTTATGCCCAGTGTAACCTTTTCTCCCGACTCCGAGGGCACGTAGAACACTAGCAAAGCTGTAAAGGAACTATTAATTTCAAATGTATTGTTTTAAAATAATGATAGAATCTAATCGTCTATAATAGTTAAATTAGTCCAGCCATATGGAGTATGCTAGTCGTAGCTACTACTACGCTACACAGCGCTTATTCAAATACAGTCTAACAGCCCAAATTGTGTATGCAGTTCTAAAAATATACTTAAGACACAAAATATTTTAAAACTAAATTGTTAAGTAATTGTAATAATATCTAATTATATTATTAATTGTACAGGAAGTTGGCGCAAAGGTAATTAATATATTTATACTTGACCTATGCCATTAATAAGAAGACAGGGTAGTATCAGATTGAACACATAAAACATTGGACGTCTGCGTAACTTGATGATGTATGTGATGTCAGGATAAGGTTCTACGCAGCACGAGTAATACTGGTTGTGTTTAATGGCCTCGAAGCTAACGAGATCAAATTCACCGTTGGTCTGGTAATTCGTAGTGTCGCCTTCGTCGAATTGTTTTTGTATGTCCAGCTTAAATGTTCATAAAATATTGTTAATTATGACGCTTTTATGGCATATGTTAGTTTAAAAAAACTACAAAGATATTCAAAACACTCTAAATAAAGAGATATTAAAGATCAGTGCAATTGCTGCATGTATTATTATAACAAGATTTGCAAGCAAGAATTTGTAAGCAAGAACTAAATAAAATTTTCTTACATTACAGATTTGAACTGGTTTATCTAAATATGGCATGTTAATTATTACAAATTGTAAAAAGTTTAGTAATTTTGTAGTAGAAAAAACATTTCGAATTGGCATAAAGCTTTAAACTTAAATTTCTGGAGATATTGTAATTTCTCTTCGAATCATGATTTAAAAATCATCATGAAAATTATGTCAGTGAAAAAATGTATTAATAATAGATCGAAGTGTATATTGAGATTGTTCTCATAACACAGTGCACAGCTTGGATAGTTATAACTAACTGAACCATAATCCGTTAATTGTTCTTTTTCAATCTTTTTTACAATTCATCAAGTCAATGAGTTTCAGTCCGGTTTATTTAAGTTAATTCATTCTTAGAGAAATTTTGATTAAATGCAATGAGAGGAGATCTTTCGTTGTGCATTTAAGTTTTAAAAAGGCATTTATTCATCCATTAGAGTTTCGCACATAAATTTGTATAACTTTTAACTCATTTGCGGTAGTCTAAAATTAGAACGTTTTTTTGTGTCAAAGTCAAATTAAAAAATAATAAATATATGGTTAGGAACGAGAATACACTATATACATTAATATATTATTATTATTATTGTCGAGCAGATTGATAGGCTGATGATGATGATGATGATGATTATGGTATACATTAAGTATAAATAGATTTATATAAATAAAAAGGCTCAATCAAATCATTGGCGTACTGGAATTACCCTTATTTCGATATACGGCGTTGGGCAAAATATGAGCCAGAGAAAGCAAGGCGATCTCTTTTTCAAAAATCGACGTGATGCTAGCGTCTGTGGACCCTAAATGTCTTACCAAAAAAGGAACTAAACCATATGGAGTCACTTTTATATTTTCGCATTATGTTATATTATGCGATCGATCCAGTAAGTACGAAAGTTTCATGGAGGTGCAAAGATATAACGTTTTTAAAAGAAATAGATTTTTGGAATAAATTAAAGGGTTCAAATTGTTATGGCAAAACAAAAACCGCAACGACTAAACATTAGTGGATTAGGACGCGAAATCGAGATCGATCGATCAAGTCTTAAATTCGCTTTAGATAACTGATTGATGAAGATGAGAAATCAAATAACACATGAGATAAATACAAGCTTACAGACTTATGAAGAAAAGTCTTCCTGATATTTATTGTAATGTTTTATAAAAACATTTTCCTAGTAAGATTAAATATCTTAGAATAAAATAAGAAAAGAATAAAATAAAATAAGAAAATAGTCCTTTGTTAAACGAAATGCAACGTCATTCAGCTCTCGTTCCGGAGTTTTCTATTAGTTACTACCGCTAATGAGGTTTTAGTAATTATGTAAAATGAAAAAATTCAAAGAAACAATTATAGTAAATTGCTTAATTTTTTAAACAATACACTAGACATTTACACCCGTGGGAGAGCCATGCTGAAGCATATGCTAACGCACAAATTGGGCCGGTTCGTCCGAAGTGATACCACAGGCTCATAGAATACTCGGCTTGAAATAGTAGTTGTACTTGAAACGGTGCCTCTACTGTGTTTCGTTGAGTGAGGATATCGGAGGCCCTTAAAAATAATGCTTAAGCTGTTCATGGGCGGCGGTGTTCTCTTACCATATAGGAGACCCACCTGCTCCGTTGTCCGCTACACTATATTAAAAGATATTAGAATTAAAGTTATTTAAGATACCTTGTTAAAGATATATATAAACCTAAAAATATTTCCTAAAATATTTTGGTAATAATTATTTAATATTGAACAAAATTAAACCGAAATTTCGATTTGATAAAATCGGTATCTTATATAAATTGACGTTATAACGTACATTACTATGTATGCATGTATATTATATTATACTCAAAACGATATTCTAGATTTTTGAATTAAATTAACAAGTAATAAAAAACCTTCTGCTTAATGTCATATTGAAATATAAAAATAGCCACGTTATTATTAAACGCATTTTAAAAACTTTATTCTTGAAGGCTATGATTAAAACATCCTCATCTATCTAAGAAGTCAAAGAAATTGCTCTTTTTATAGTTAATGTAAGTGAAGTGTTTATTTTTAATTAGTTATTTCACTTTTTAATTTGAAACGCTTCTTGTTTTACTCATAAGAAAAAATATTATAGCTTATACTTTGTTAAGTCACTTTTGGTATTATACTGAAAAGGTTTTAGTTTTACATTTCAATATTGGTATTGATATGAGAATTATTGAAAAAATATGCTCATATTACATTGAAAAAACAATCTTGAATGTAGATAAAACAAATCAAATACGGAATTCAACATGGAATTGTGTGCTAAGCCCATAACGTCAATAATAGTTTCTATACTCGGCAAATATGTTCCTATCATACATATCATATTGTATTATGTAACTTACAATGCAATATTTGTAAATAAAACTGTATTATCCTAAATTTTGATCAAAAACATTTTAAGTATTTGTATATTTATATATTGGTATATTGTTTTATAAATTATTTAAATAAAAAATATATAATAATTATTCATTTTGTATTTTAATAAAATTTGCAACTTGATTAAACATATTACAATTGTATATTCGTAGTACTACTACAAGTTATTAATTATTACTCCGCTATTGGGGTGACATAACAAAACTCAGTTCAGCAATTGAAAATTTATTGTTTAATTTAATGGACTTGACAGAATAGAAAATAAGCATTAAATTAAGATACCAAAACGGATCGGTCCAGAAATGGTTAGAGCAAAATTTAATTTGAATTTATGCTCCTCGTAGTATTATAATTAATACCATGACAACTGTTTTATGATTACAAACTTAATGAAGTAGAAATTTCGATAGTTTCTATTTATTAATATTTATATAATTTCGCTATTCGTAATATCCTTAAAATATTTGTCAGGAATGAATGCAGCGTAATGAATCTATTCTCGGATAGTTCAGGCTGTTTCGTCTTTGCTTGAACACAATTTATGTGTACTCAGAATCTGATTTTGTTGAATATTGTTGAAAAATATTTTATAAAGAAACATTAATTTAGAATATCCAGGTTAGATCTCCTTTTAAAAACAGACTTGATTATATTTCAGATTAGATATCTGTAACAGTTACCTGAAAGCCATCATAAGTCCATGAAGCCCATTTCATAGTGCATAGCTGTATGTCAAATGGAAACTGTTCGACGTTTATGTCACACACGGACACGTAAATCCCATGACTAAGCCAGGTCACTTCACCAGTATATTTCACTATCACATTAGTGTTAATCACAGCAGAACGATAGTTCGGATCGGCGCTGTAAACAGTCAAACCCAGAGAGGGAATCCTCCAAAACCAAAGAGTAAAAATGGAAGACAAAGACTAACTGTTTTTACACTATGTACACAATTTTGTATTGTTTGGACGAATGTTTTGATCAACGGCTCATTTGAATCGACTTTAATTGACAGCGCTATGTAATACTTACTTGTTATATAATATAATATCTGGTTTCCAGACCCTCTCGTACGGTATTCTTATTACGCTAATTCCATCAAAGTCACTTATATTCCATCTAAGGTGATGATCTGTCCATATTTGTGTAATCCAACAGTTTGTTGTGAGCAGTTGATCTTTTTCTTCCTGAGAAAAGAAATCTGTTGAATAGCAATTAGCAATAGCTAATTTAATCATTGCAACGTATAATATAAAAATAATAATTTAATAAAATTGTATTGTTATGTATAAGAACAATCAATTATTATAACATTAGTGATTAGTTTATGTACATTTGCATCGGACACAAATATAATATTCTGAAAACAGGTTTTAGACACTTAATATTAAAATGATATGTCTATGAAAAGATGAATTTCTAAATCGTACTGTAATAAAAATAACATTATCCAGATACATATGAAGCTTAAACATTTATAAAGACTCTCTTCATATTCATTCCATTTGTGTACACGTCCTCAAACATTTCAAAAATCCCTGGAATAGGTACTTTGTATTGTAAAGTCTTTTTACGTAGACGAATTAAAGTACGTTACATAACATTTGAATTCACATGTTGCTTTTTCCGTTCATTTGAGGAAATTGCTCATGGGGATGCATTAGAATTGTTTAACTTTATTCATCGTATGCATTTTTAATTTTTTTTATAATAAAGCTTACAACGGAGTCGGTGGGTATCCTATATGGTAGGAGATCACCACCGCCCAAGGACAACCGTGCCACACTTCGCACAATGGTTGTGTTGCCGGCTTTTTACGCCACTTAAGCAGCACTTTTAAAGTCCTCCGATATCCTTACTCACTCAGCGAAACACAATACAAGTACCGTTACACGCCGAGTATTCTGTGACTTTTAGTGCGTCCACATATGCTTCATCATGGCTCTCCCACGAGCGTGACAGTATTAAGATACTCGTCCGGCCACTGTCAAGCCCTTCTAGACACCGAATAAATTATAAATTAATTTAATATTTTACCTATTTCACGTAAACTTTTACATCAAAGATAAACATAAATTTTTGTGCAGAGAAAATTGAATAACAATGAAATCAAGTCACGTATTATCTAAATCGAAGTTGAGCACCGGTAGCAACCCAAATACAGAATTTGGATAGGAATTGTCATAGTGATTCCGAGTTTATTGCGTTGCGTGTAGAAAATGAAATTTCCGACGGTCTATGAAATTAAGCAAGCCGGTGGAGACGGAAATTCGTAATATCCCTCAAATATTTGACAGGAGTGAATGTAGCGTAATGTATTTATTCTCGAATAGTTCAGGCTTTTTCGTCGAAAAAGATTTGCTTAACGTTTCCATCAATTTTCTTTTTCATAGTAATGGGTTGTGTATCACTAATGCTAAGTAATCTTTGATATACTAATCTATATATAATACCAATCTTTACCAATGCTCGTTTAAACAAAAATATGTTAAATGAAAAGAGCATTATTAAATTATTACTGTAAACTATAAACTTTTATATAAATTATAAATATTATAAGTAAAACTTAGTGACTTTCAAATCAAAAGATTATATATCCATAGATATAAGCCATAATCTCTTAAAATTTGGAAGTACGATCAAAACGATCTATTAATACAAATCTTAAGTTTTATATTAGGAGATATTCATAGTATATTCCTTGTAATTTGATACCAAAATTGGAATAAAGGTCATAGATATTTTTATCACAAAACAACTGTAAATTCGCATCTGATTTATGATTCAAACGTTTGATACAAATTTATCAAATAAACGCAAATTCAACGAACATAGGTGAAGATTTATGCGTAATTAATTTTGTACGTAAATAACTTAATTCTGAATCGTTTTTGATTATACCTCTCAGAGATAAGTGATAATTATTAACGATTCTTTGGGTACGGAAGTAAGATTGCCCGCTATACTAGACAATAAATTACACCTCTCGTAACTAACTTATGGCTTTTCCTTGCGTCCAGACCATAATGCTCATTTATTTGCGGCAATTATCCAAACGTATACCGAGGTTGTGTTGTAAAAATAGTTTTTTCGGGCTTCTATAAGTTATGCTTTGACGTATAAATAAAGAACTACTTTGTTAAGCCTCACGTATAGAAACTACAGTTGGTAGAATATGTCAAGTGAGTATAGGTGACAATTGAACCATAATCGATGACTATGTTTGGAATTAGTTGGCCAGTTCTATTATTAACGAAATGTTACTCGGTTTTTGTTGAAGCGTCATACATTTAACAAATTTATTAAACTAATATGATAAATTGCAACAGTTTAATCACGCAATTTACTAACGCTCGTGAAAAGCTCTTTGGTTTAATCAAACGCTCTATAGTATAAAAGTTACTTACAACATCAATAATATGATGTAAGGATACTCCAAATGTAACCAAAAGTGGCTGCGATGAATTTTCCACAGGCCGCACCGAAGGGTCGTACTTATCCATGAGGTGGCGTACTAGTTGATATTCCTCATCACACGAAAAAACACCTGCGCACAAAATATATAGCCGTTAGTTTATGAAGTTAAAAGTTCTTATAGAAAGAGTTGTTAGTTCGAGAATTATTCAAATTAAATAATATATTATTCAGCTTAGCAATAGAATCAAAGAAATTCTAATTCTAAAATTATTATTATTAAAAATATTGCATTAGGGGGCTGATACAGAGCCTCGTAGCTTAATGGTTTTAAAAGTGTACCATAAAGCATGAGATATCGGGTTCGAATCCCGTTCCGGATAATTATAATTACATTCTTCATAATTTCTACATAATTTATTTGGTCTCGTCTTAATACAGTCGCACCCGTGGGATCCTTGCTGAAGCATATGCTGTCGCACTAATTTACTGCCGGCCGGCTCGTCCGAAATGATACCACGGGCTCACAGAATACTCGGCGAGAAAAAGTACTTGTACTATGTTTCGCAAAGTGAGTGAGGATATCGGAAGCCATAAAAAGTGCCGCTTAAGCGGCGTAAAAAGCCGGCAACACAACCAATGCGCACTCTGTGGGGCGGTTTTTCATGTACGGCGGTGTTCTCTTACCCTATAGGAGACCCACCTGCTCCAGTTTCGGTTATAGAATAAAAAAACAGAACGCAGATACATCATAATTTGTTGAATTAAGAATTATAATAATAAGTATAAAATAATAATAAAGCTATAATTTGAAAATGTGTCAAGAGGCCACTTTAACAATCCCTGGATAAAATAATATTAAATAAATTGTTCAATGGAATTATCATTTCAGTTTTGTGTGGTTTAAATGAAAATTTACCGTCCGCTTATCCATAAATATTAAATCAAATTATGAAAAATACAAGGCGAACAAAACATTTATAAATTAACAGTATTAAACCAATAGATCTTGTTACAAGGAATCTCATAAATTATTGATGATTAATTTCTGAATCTTGATTTTAAGCGTACGTATTGCAAATGATAAGGGGTACTTTTACACGGAACTCAAGCAACATAATAAGCCAGGTATAATAAAATTTATTTACGCATACAGATTTTGTTTGAGTCTGTTTGAAATTCAATGAATTATGAGCTCACACATCATATCTTACGTAATTCATAGCGAATTCAAACCCCCTGTACGTGGGCTGCGTTTGACAATTATAAATAATCATAACCTCATATCAAATAGTACTTTAATACTAAATTATTTGTCTTTGATATTAGTGTATATCCAAACTTAAAATTAATCTTAAATAATTACCTGCATATAAATGTGATTCTGACCTATATTGCAATAATTTGATGACTTTTCATTACTCATCCAGATTATAAATGACAATTGATATTATGATAACAGAATTTTTTTTGTTATGTTATGTTTTATATATGATATTTATGTTTTTTAAACGTAGAAAGAAAATAATTTAATGCTGCATGTATAATAAATTAAAATAAATCGTGTTATAACATTAAATTATACGTTAAACGACTACGCACTCAATCCGACGTATATAATTAATTTTAAAAAATGTTTAAAAAACTCAAACAACAGCACCTGATCAAAACTACTTAATAATTTTGCTTTGATATGACAGCACTTTGAATATTAAATCTTTGCCAAATAAAATATTAAATCATGTTTATATTTTTAAAACCAATTAAACTACATAAGTTTCATTTGTTAGAATTAAATTTGTTTGTTTAATTCAAGAAGAATAAAGAGTAAACACTGACTAGATTTTCTAAGTACTTTTGAAACTAATTGAAACTTGAGCAACGACTGAACAATCTCTCTAAAGTAGGGATTCAATAGACGAAGAAAGTACCTCACCCAATGTAAATGCCTTTAAATTTCCTTAATTCGGCAATGAAACGAAAACTCCGGTGAACCACTGCCGAGCAACCATAATAAGAACAAGTATTTATTGTGTAATTTCATTTTCTGCTTCAATAAACAACATAGAAATAATTAACGTAAAATCCACGGAAATTTTGTTAAACTTTTAATCTTTTGAACGAATAGAATGTGTATGAACGTAACATATTTTATAATTGTATGATAATTAATCTTTTACCGGCTTGTTCTCATTATTCTAATATCTTCTAGAAGATAAGATAAACTTTGTTCTTCTTTAGTCTTTGTGCTAAATATATTTATATTTTGTAAATGAAGACAGGCATATTATCTTTTGTTTTGATATTAGTGGAATTACAATTAAATAATTATTTATTATATTTTTTTTGTTCTACGATAAAAATGTGCTCGAGAAATAGGCTCCGTTATTATGTCACAAAGTTTACACACTTCACACAATTTATACGAATTGGAATTTATTTTTTGACCCCAATGTCAATGTTTCGGACAGGTTTATATCACAATAAAATGTATTTCAATAAGTTTCCAGAATATTCTTCGATGGTTTTATTTTTCTGACTTAAGTTATTCATTTTTGTAAATATATATGTTGATATATGATGAATTAATGTATATATATTATATTACTTAAATGTTGATATTTTATAATGCAGCGTTTAACCTCGTACCACTTACTACATTTTTTCGAGTGCAAATATTAAATTTCTAACAAAGGAAATGTTAATTACAAAGTTATAAACAACTTTAAATCCACAAAGCGATACTTACCGCATGTGAAGTGGTACAAAACGTTCTTTGAAAATTCACCTGAATACCAAGCCTTATTTCTTATCCCTAGTCGGTCTTTAAACATGATAAATGAATGGCGACCTCTACAATTCAGTAGACGAGTGAAAATTCACAACGAATAAAGGAATAGTGTCATAAATTCTCAACATATTTCTCTATCACACTGCAAACAGTTCTGCACAGTTCACTTTTATATATCATATATCACCCGTGGGAGAGACATGTTGAAGCATATGCTGACACAATAATAGGGCCGACTCGTCGAAGTGATATCACGGCCTCATAAAATACTCAGCGTGAAACGATATTTGTATTGTGTTTCGCAGGCGAAATGAGGAAATCGAGGTCGGCAATACCACCAATGCGCGGAATGTGGCGTGGTTGTCCATGGTCAGCGGTCTCTTACCATATAGAGGACCCACCTGCTCCGTTGTTCGCTATACTGTAAAAAAGATTCATCTTTAAATGCACGGTAAAAATAAAATAAAAATATATGTGTTTATACGCGATGGAAAGACGCGGGCAACCGCTGGATCCAGATCGCTCAAGATCGCAACTGGTGGGCGTCTTTGGGGGAGGCCTATGTCCAGCAGTGGACTTGAATAGACTGATGATGATGATGAGTGTTTAATTTTTAGATTCTATGCATTTTTTGATATCCTAAAATTATGCTTACATAACATATTGAATTCATATGGATGATCGTTTAAATGTAATATAATATATAAATTTCTAATTTATTATAAAATATTTATTATTGGACACTTGACGCATTTTGATGGCATTTGTTGTGGGAAGAATTTTCCTTATGATCCACTAATTGATAAAATGATACATAATCTATGTTTAATTTGAAAAGCAATGGCCCTACTTGCAATGATTTAAAAAACAAAAAGCTCTTTAAAGTAAGTAGTAAAATGGTGTACCCTCCATTGCATCGAATTTAAAAGATTTTTATATAACATTATTTATATCATTATTTTAATTAATAAACATAAAACTTATAAATTCATTTTGTTTTAAAAATAAATTTAAAAAAAATTCGATATATCATTTGAAGCAACTTTAAAACAAATTTTTATTTTGTGTTTTTTATGAAGAAGGTACTTAATAAAATATGTAATCACTAATTTCTGGATTTATCCTATTAACGCAGATGATAAAATGGTAACAAATATACACTCGCAATCTGTTTATATAGCTGTCTTAATGTAAATTGGAATCAAAAATAAAATTATCGTACCTGCAACAATTAATGAAAAAAATATCCAAATAATATTCGACGTGCACTGCGACATATTTTCGAATACTAATTTATAAATAATCATTTAACATTATAATTTAATTACTGTATAAAAAGTTTTGCGTTAATTACGCAATATCGCATAAACATATTTATAATTGATGTAATCGTTAAATTATTTTTATAATACGCAACAAAGTCTAAATAAGCATTATGTTTTTTGTAATAAATTATTTATAGCATCCGTAAAACGCGATTAATGGCGCGGATGAAAGTTTGGGCGGTTCGCGCGCGTGGTCCGAGGCGGCAAACGAAGAACTGACAGAGTACACACGCGAGAAATATCTCCTTCTTATTATAAGTAAGGCAAATTGTTTTAGCAGCCCATTTATAATAATATTGACCAGCCTTATAAAAACAAAAAAGGATCAATGAAATGTATTTGGTAGTTGCTAGTAAGAGGATCTTTCTGAAACCACTTTTAGATATAATAATGGCTTGTACCATATTTAAACACATTTTTCAATTCGTAATGTTAATGTTATA
>DWCF01004983.1:0-15167 GCA_018230265.1 Delias oraia | reverse complement strand
GAGTGAGTTTCCTGAGCACTTTAATTGGTTTAAACATATTTTTTATGGTATGGCAAACAAAAAAGCAGGTGGGTGCCCTATATGGTAAGAGAACGCTGCCGGCCATCACCGACCGCACACACTCCCCGCTTGTTGTGTTGACGGCTTTTTACGCCGTTTGAATACATAGGCCTCCGATATGGTCATTCATTCGGCGAAATACAATACAAGTGCCGTTTCATTCTAGTGCGTCAGGTTATGCTTCAGCTTGGCTCTACGACCGGTGAAGGTCTTAGTAATTAATTAATCAATGCGAGATTTTACATTTCAATATATACAAACTATTAAGCCATCCAATCCGGAGTGACACCACGGGCTCACAGAATATCATCGTGATACTGTGTTTCGCTGAGTGGGTGAGGATATCGGAGGCCCTTGAATTTATACCGCTTAAGCGGCGTTGAGCAGCAACATGACCAAAGTGTGGATTGTAGCGCGGCTGTCCATGGGCGACGATGTACTCTTACCATAGAATAGAAGAAATACTTATCCGACTGAGTTACTTGGCTGTATTCAAATTTCATGCAATATAATCATATCATCAGCAGCCTATTTAGTCTACTGCCTCCGGTGACGTGTCCTTTAGTCGCCTTTTACGTCTTTACTCTGACGTACAATCCGAATATAATCACATACTAAATACTTAAATTGAATTAAATTTTAGGATGTTAAGACTGAAACGAATCGACATTGCCCTGCAAGCCAACAAGTTGCGTAACGGTCTGGGTAAAGTTGAAGAAACCACCAAGCTTGTAGGTCAGATGTCTGAGGAGTTGGCCGTCTCTCAGGTACGTTTTAACATCGTCTTAACTTTTATGTTTTAGTTTTTGGAGTATTTTAACTCAGATTTACTTTACACATGTAAAATATAATAATCTAATTAAATGTAACGTTCTCTTTGTTCCTATTTTTTATGCTATAGCAGACAACGAATGAGTGAGTGAGGATATCGGAGGCCCTTGGAAATGTACCTCTTAAGTGGCGTATAAAGCCGGCAACACAATCATTGCGCGGACTGTGGCGTGGTTGTCCATGGGCGACGGTATTCTCTTACCATATACGAAACCCACCTGCTCCGTTGTCCACTATACCATAAATAAATACTTAATCCAAAATCTGTATATCTTATTAATTTGTCTATTGAAGTACTGTGCGTAACTTCAGGTGCAAGTGGCTGAGTACACAGAGCAGTGTATCGAGTACATGGGCGTAATCAACGTGCAGCAACGCAACGCGGACGAGCAGCAGCGCTCTGTGGCCGCGCGCAGCAAGAAGACGCAGGAGGAGGAGGTCCAGTGCAAGAAGCTGGCTGAGGCGGCCATGAGGGACCTGGCCAGCGCCATGCCCGCTCTGGACGAAGCGGTCAAGGTAGCCTTTGAGAAAAGCATCACCTTTCATGTCCACTTTTAGACGCCATAGCCTGCGCTCAATTGCCAATCCTGATTGGTTAACGAAATCCGCGAGCATCTCCAAGTAAACACAGTTTATTAGAAAATAAAAAGCTTGGGAAAACGTTATAACTAGACAAAGAAATAGAAAAGTTGACGTAAGACTCGGGCCAATGTTCCACAAAGTCGTGCTGCGGAACACTGGCCGTGCTGAAGTATATACCGACGCAATAATTTGGCCGGCTTGCCCGAAGTGATACCACGGGCTCACAGAATTTCTTACCCGCGATGGCTCATGCGGAGTCTCGAAGGAGCCTTCCTTGGTCTAGTAGCAGAAAACATTAACTTTTCGGGGAGTCCGCGTGAAGCTGTAACAGTCACTCTGGCTAACAGCGATAAACTGTATCAAAATATGGCTTTATTTTAGGTGAAATGGTCAAAAAGTTGGGCAAAGGAATAGATTGAATTTTATTTAAATTTAATTTTTAATTTATTCAAAAATACATTTCAGGCGCTGGATGCTTTGAATAAGAAAGATATTACTGAAGTGAAATCGTACGCCAAACCACCGCAAAAGGTGGAAATGGTGATGGAAGCTGTACTAATACTTTTACAGGTATTGTTGTGAAAAATGTATTAACAATTAAATAATACAGTAAAAGTTAACTAAGTAAGCTAACAGTAAAAGCTATATACTAACCATTGAATATTTCTAAAAAATCTTGCAAAGTTATTATTTTAAAAAATGTATTTTATATTTAAACTTTTTTTTGAATTTATAAGAGATCACCCTCCCTGAACAACTGTACTATTATTGGGTTTCCGGTATTTTTCTATCCAATTAGCTTAAATCTTACGTGGAAGAAATACCGTTAAGACATTCCTGTACCTATAAAGGCGAAATACTATTTAAAAATTAAGTTATATATTCTACTAGGAACTCGGTACGTGTTTCTCTACGTATAAGAAATTTCAATTTGACTGCAGAATCTCCACAAAATGATCCGCCATTTATTGCAATAATTTGTTACAATAGAACCGCTCAATCATTTTGTGTAGACTTCACGTAATATAAACCATCTACTAAATAGTCCAAACGACTTTTATCGATGTTATCACGGGGAATGTTCGGATTTTTACGTCGCTTAAGCGGCACACCCAGTACGCACCCAGTTTCCTGCGGCATTTTTGAATTTTTTTCTCTTTATATCTGTCAAAGCATGATATTTCAGAAAGAGCCAACGTGGGCCGAGGCAAAGCGCCAACTCGGCGATCAATACTTTTTAGACCGTCTCCGCGAGTTTGACAAGGACAACATCTCGGACAAGACCCTGAAGAAGATTGGGACGTACACCGCCAAGCCGGACTTTGACCCGGAAATTGTAGGCACTGTGTCCCTCGCCGCCAAGTCCCTCTGCCTGTGGGTGCGGGCCATTGAGAAATATGGAAAAGTCTACAAGTGAGTAAAAAACACTTCCTCTCGTTCTAATACGGTGGATTCAAAGCCGTCTTCAACCTATAGGAGGCCCTGGGTGTATTAGGACAATGGAGCCTCTATGACTTTGACAGAACACAATTTTAGAATAGACAAGCCTCGTAGCTAAGTGGTTTAATAAGTCTTCCATGAAGCGAGTGGTTTCGGATTACAATCCTGGGCCGGACAATTATGGATTATAATTTATTCGGTCTTTTGAAAGGCTTGGCAGTGGCCGGGCAAGTGTCCTAATAATGTCGCATCTGTAGGAGAGCTATGCTGATGCACTGATTGGTGCCGATTGTCCAAAGCGATACAACGGGCTCACGAAATACTCAGCGCGAAATGGTAGTTGTACTTGAAATAATGCTTCTACTGTGTTTCGCTGAGTGAGTTAGGATATCGGAGGTCCTTAAAAAAATGCTTAAGTGGCGTAAAAAGCCATGCAAAACTAATTCGCGGAATGCGGCGCGGGTATAAAACAAAAATAAATGTACATGTATATTAATGTGGTAAGCAAGAATGGGATTAGAGCTTTGCTTATGGTACTTTTGCTAAGACGGATAGAAGGGGTTTATAATTTATAATAGATTCGCTTACGTAACACTTGCCATATTATATATCTAAAACAACGACAAAGTCAAAAATATTTTATTCAAAATAAGATACAAGTAATAGAAGATGCTGGATGCAGGTCGCCTCCGATGATCATGGAGGTCCAAAGGGGAGGTCTATGTCCAGCAGTGGACGTCTTACGGCTGAAATGATGATGATTAAAGTACAAAGTACCACATTTTGATCGTCAAATTTTGATTCTACTGCCATTTATACACTTGTTGTTCTACTATCGAAAGAAGAAATGGCGAAACAAAACTGACAACAACACATATTTTCTTAAAAAGCAGAGTTACATTTTGATTCACAAATATACCAGATTTCCTTATTGTTGAGGAAGTTGTCTGTTTTATAATATTTATTACACAAAAGGTATAAGTTTTGTGTGATTTTTGAATTTTACTTCTGTCACATAACAGAATAGTGAAACCAAAGAAGGAGCGGTTGGAGGAAGCGCTAGAGTCGCTCCGCATGAAGCAGCAGATCCTCGCGGAGGCGCGAGCCAAGCTGCGCGAGCTGAGCGAGATGATTGCCCGCCTGCAGAAGGAGTACGACGAGAAGGTGGCGCAGAAAGAGGAGCTTGAGAGGAAGGCTCGCATGCTGCAGCTCAAGCTGGAGCGCGCTGAGGCGCTCATTACGGGACTCTCTGGTACGTTTGTATTGAGTACACACTAGTGGACCCGGGTTTGTCAATTAGACAGTTGTCTGTCTGTCATAATTTATTAACTTTTATTTTTTTTGATAAATTTTATAATCATTTTAATATTGCCGTGGGAGTTCCATTTTGAAGCATATGCGGACGCACTAATTGGGCCGGCTCGTCCGAAGTGATGCCATCTGCTCCATGTCCATAAAAAATTGTAAATTGTATAGTTGTCCGTTATACGATTAAAAAAAATACCTCTAAATGTGAAAAACGCTAAAAAATCATACTGTCGTGATATAGAAAGCTATTTCTGCTGAATTTTAATGTGCTGAAATTGATTTCAGGCGAACGAGAGCGTTGGGAACTAACAGTGGAGCGTCTGGACAAAGAGTTTGACAATTTGCCCGGCGACTGCCTCATTGCGACGGGTTTTGTGGCCTACCTGGGGCCCTTTGTCTCCGAGTACCGGGAGTCACTTATGTACGATTGGTTTAATGAGGTAAATTCAACATTATTCCTACTAAGTATTGTCTCACTCATTTATTATTTATTTCTCTGCTCGACCGGCACGCATATATAATATTAGTATAGATGACGATTTTAATTTGTTTTTTTATAGGTATACAATGAAGGTGTGCCGTGCACGATGGATCTCAGTATGAAGTATTTCTTACTAGATGACGCGACTTTACGTGACTGGAACTATATGGGACTGCCAGGTGAAGCACCATCAAGAAAACATCGTGATGTCAGCTATGCTGACGTTTTACCCATCCAAATCACTTCTGAGGCTCCCCGCGCCGTTATCAAAAGTGGGATTTGAACTCACGCCCACCGAAGTGGATTGCGAAGGAGTGAAATTATATAAATATACTTATATGTAAAATATTTGCAGATGACAATTTCAGCGCCGAGAATGGGATAATCGTGGTGCGTGCTACGAGATGGCCGCTCGCTGTGGACCCACAAGGACAGGCGCTTATTTGGATTTCGCGGTTAGAGGAGAAGAATGAAATTGAGGTATGCGTCCCCCCCCCCCCCCTCCCCTCCTACTTAAGTTATACGTTTGATGTGCTTGACGCATGAAGGCGTTGTCCTTAAAGTAAAGAACCGTAGCTACTGGAAAAAAACCGGTTTAATGGCATAGGACTGCCAATTACTAGATAGGGTTGCCGCTAAATTTTTAGATAACAACCCAAAGGACTTCATAATAACATGTACATAATAATATTTGTTTTTGATTGTTTAAAAATGGCTGAATATTTTCAGATCGTCGACTTTGGTCAGCCGAATTGCCTGAAAATAATGGAGACCGCGCTGATTGAGGGCAAGCCGGTGCTTGTGCAGAATGTCGGCGAAGTGCTCGACCCGTCCATCGCGCCGATCCTGGACAAGGCGATTGTGAAGATTGGCTCGGCCCTCGTCATCAAGTTCAACGAAAAGATGGTGCCCTACAATGACAAGTTCAGGATGTACCTAACCACCAAATTAGGTAAGCGATCACAATATTCCATTATATATCTATATGCAAATATTTTTTTATTGTATAATCTTTAAGTTTTTAAAACATTAACTAATATATATTTATACTGTGTAGAGACTTTAGAGATGTTGACTTCGTCAGCACTTAGCAGACTTCGCATTTATCTAGGAGTTGTTTGGATTAATAAAGGAGAATTAGTTTAAACTTACCCGCGACTAGCGCGAGGTGGTCTCTTGTTAGACACGAACCTCAGCTTGGGCCGTCGCGGCAGAGAGATTCGCTTAAGGGACTGGACCGTGATTCACAAATTTGAAGCTGGGAACGAAGAAGGGTCATTATTTCCGGCGAAGACGGTTTTCAACTGTGAGTTAATTTCTTTTCAGGCAATCCCGTATACACACCCGAGACACTGACGAAGACAACAATGGTGAACTTTGCGGTGAAGGAGCAAGGACTCACCTCTCAGCTGCTGGGAATAGTGGTGAGGAAGGAGAGGCCGCAGTTGGAGCTGATGAAGGACAATCTGGTCATGACCATCGCCAATAATAAGAAAACTCTGGTTTGTATCAGTAGAACATAGATTGGTAAAGTTTTGTTAAGCTGTTTTCTATATATTTGACTATTGTCTGTGTGCTCAATGGCTGAATACTGTTCGACGCACAAATACACATTAGTATATATATACGCAGACAGACACACACAAATTAGTATCATGCTTATAAATATCATGGTATTTTATTTTGTTTTAATTTAAATCACTTTTACACAGTTTACTTTTGGTTAACTCTAAAAATATATAATTGGGAGGATATGCCTGGAGATTTTGTCATACAGGTTTCGAGCCCAGTACAGACTCCAGCTTCCTGACATGTTTGATATTTTTTTTTATAGCGGTCAAGAGAGCAGGTGTGCTCTTCCTATTTGGTAAGAGATCACAGCCGTCCATGAACAACCGCATCGCATTCAAAAAGAATTTTACGCAGTTTAAGCGGCATTTTCAAGGGCAACGGATATCTTCACTAACTCAGTGAGTACAAGTATCGTTTCACTGAGTATACTGTGAGCCCGTGGGATCTATTCGGACGAGGCGATCCAATTTGTGCTTCAGCACGACTTTTCCACTTGTGCAGTTTTGAAACACTCGCCCTGTCAAGCCACTGTCAAGCCCAGACTGAATAAATTTTAAATTAAATTATAATTCGTTTCTAAAAAAGTTTTGGCCCTGTGCGAAATAAAGCTTTGTCCCTGAATGTAAATTGCAGTTGGACTTGGAGAACGATTTGCTTCGTATTATGTACGAGTCGCAAGTACCGCTGCTGGAGAACGAAGAGCTGTTTGTAACTCTACAGACATCACAGGTTTGTTTGTTGTTGTGTGAACTACATTTCAAGCCTATAGAATCAAAGGCAGTTAACCGCCGCGTGTTCTTAAAATTATAATTTTGACATAATTGAAAATTTATTAAAATTTGTAAAGATATATTCGTTTTTATTGTTTCTACAATAACGTATATATCTTGAAAAAGTAGAAACATTATCAAACGTATAAGAACATTACTAATCCTCTGAATTCATTTATCCTGTTTCCCGTGAGAGAGTCATGCTAAAGCATATGCTGACGCATTAGTGATACCCCGAGCTCAAAGAATTCTCAGTGTGCTGCTGATGTGCCGCTTTACACGTAAAAAGCCAGAAACGCAACCAATGCTCGGACTGTGGCGCGGCTATCTATGGGCGGCGGTGTTCGCTATAATATAAAAAATAAAAAAAAAGTTATCCTGAATCAAATACAGCTATATTCTATAGTTGGAATCAAAGACAGCTAAATGAAAAATAAATCTTACTTTATACTCAAATATAGTGGTTTTAAATAGTTAAAATTCAGATTAAAAAAGAATTGAGATTAAAATTTATAATATCGGAGGTCTCAAAATAAAGTTATTCACTTTTTTAACTTACTTAATATTTGTCATTTTGGATTTAACTACCTTTGATTTTTTAAGCCTCAATTGTTTCCAAAATCTTTTATCAACTTATGAAATTATATTTCATTTTTTTAATTTATGTCACATTTTATTTAAGTGTCTTTGATCTAAACGACAACATTTTAGCGGGAGAGAAGCCAAGTTATATAAATTCTAGAAATAAGAAGAAAAAAATTCTATGTCGCTTAAGTGATTTATACATTTTCCAAAAATTAAATAATTTACGATTGCATTTTAAGTAACGTGATCGTAATTTTCACAATTTACCAGTGATTCTAATAATGTAATCTTAAATATCAGTACTATTTATCGCAATAAAAAATCAACGTAATACGCATTGTTTATTTGGTAACCTAAAGTAAGTTTCATATGGCCGGAAAAATAAACGGCTCAGCAAGGGGTGGGGATGCTCATGGGCGGAGCATCGTATATCGTAGGTGAGCTTCCTGCTTTTTTGTCTCCCAATTTTTATAAAAAAATATGTATTACTCCGAATTATAATTTTATTAATAATATAATGGATTTTGCATTAATATTATATTGATTTATTACAGCGCACATCCCTGGAAGTGAAAGAAGCGCTTATAGTCTCACAAGTTACCGAGAAAGAGATTGATACCGCCAGACAGGTTTGTTATTCAATTTCTTATCTCAGACTTCTAAATATTATACAATAGACAATGTATTGCATTATTCGTTTAAGCGTTCCGTTTTTCCCTCAATATTCTAATTGTATTAATTAGTATCGATTTACTAAAATATTGGAAAAGCCTTTCGATCTTCGATTTTTCTATTTTTAGGTTAGTAGATCATAATTCATATTGTATATTCTCAATTAATTTGAGTGTTTTAATTACATTAAACGTTTGTTTTTTTAGACAAATCAAATTGTGTGTTATTTTCTCCTGTATCATCATTTTTTTATACCTTCGGTGGCAAACGAGTAGCAGGCTCACCTAGGGCAAGCGGTCTTCCGCCCATGGACACTCCCAGACCTTGCAGAGCTACGGGTGCGTTACCAGCCTTTAAGGAAAGTGTACTCTCTTTACCGTTAGGTGATATATGTTAATATTACATATATTTTTTTAGGGCTACGTCCCGGTTGCTGTGCGTGCGTCCGTGCTGTTCTTCGCGCTGAATGACCTCTCCCGGATTGACCCCATGTACCAGTTCTCCCTGGACGCCTACATCGACCTGTTCACCTATTCCATTGACCGCAGTCCCAAGGGAGGCGAACTCGAGGACAGGATTAATAATCTGAACGAGTTCCATACCTTTTCTGTATACAAGTGTGTAAAAACATTTCTTACATGGTCGGGGCGCTTGAGCGCTGTGTGAGTGAATAAGAATCACGACTGCAGAACGCCTTTAGATTTCAGCGTTTCTATAAAGTAATGATAAATGAATGGGATTATTATATTGCAACAGGTATTTTTATAATTTTGTTATGGTATAGCGGGTGACAGAGCAGGCAGGTTTTCTCTATGGTACGAGATCAAAACACACTCAGCGAAACATAATATAAGTACCGTTTCACGTCGGTTTTCTGTGAGACTGTGGTATTACTTCTGACAAGCCGGCCCAATTTGTGCGTCAGTATTAAGACTTTTGGCCGGCCACTGTCAAGCCTTTTCACATTTCTAATAAATTAAACTATATTTTTCCGGACCGAGATTCGAACCCGATATCTCTCGCTTCGTGGTTCTAGACTTTTATAAGTCTAGAATTGGCTATGAGGCTCTCAAAAAGTTTGAGTTTATGCTATAATTATTAAATTGGAAATTCTAAATTGTATATCATGAATTCAATTCTGTATGAACAGAGTTAGATTTGATTTTAGTGTCATCATCATCATTCATCATAAGGATTATTATTATATTAGATTATAGTGTATTTAGAAAAAAATTGTATCAGGAATACGTGTCGTGCGCTGTTCGAACGGCACAAGCTGCTGCTCTCGTTCCACATGGTCTCCCGCATCCTGTTCCAAATGGGCAAAATGAATATGAACGAGTACCTCTTCTTGCTGAAGGGCGGCATTGTGCTGGATAGGTCGGAGCAGCCTGACAATCCTACGAGTAAGTCTTACTACGAATAGCGCCTTTACTTTACAGCCAATTTATTTTATGGTATAGCGCAGGGATATATAGTGGACAGGGGATATTATAAAGGTCGCCGGAAGACGCTGGATGCAGATCGCCTCCGACAGGTATGCATTGAGGTCTAAGGAGGAAGCTTATGTCCAGCAGTGGACGTCCTACGGCTGAAATGATGATGATGATAGCGTAGGACTTATTTCTACTATGACGCCTATAGAATTGTTATTTTTCTTGCGACGCCCCTCTCCCATAATCAAAACTTCGTACTGTATTGGAAATAAAAAAAGAAGTAGCCTAATTCAGAAAAAGACGCACTTTCATTGTTCCTATTTACACCTATTTGACGGTACAACTTCAAGAGGCTCTGACAGCCTCACTCACTCAGCGAAACATAGTACAAGTACCGTTTCACACTGGATATTCTTTGAACCCGTAATATCACTTCGCACGATGTAATTTGTACGTCATCATATGGTTCAACATGGCTCTCCCACGGTTGATAAATAATAAGATACTAATTCAACTTGAGTGATTTATTTACTTTATTATTTTATGATACAATTTTATTAGTGTCATTCATGTTGTTTCGTTATATTATTTTTTTTGCAATTTCCTCGTAATCCGTCAGTTTGTGGTGATTTGCAGATTGGCTCCCAGAAGACTGTTGGGATAATGTCACCGAGTTGGACAAAATTCCCGGTTTCCACGGCGTCATCGACGCCTTCGAGACATTCTCCAAGGAGTGGAAGGAGTGGTATTTGCATCCAGAGCCTGAGACGCAGCCGCTTGTCGGTGAGCTGCTTTTTATCGTGTAACGGACAACGGAGCAGGTGGGTCTCCTATATGGTAAGAGAATACCGCCGCCCATCGACAACCCGCCACATTCTGCGAATTGGTTGTGTTGCCGGCTTCAGCGGCATTTTTAGGGCTACCGACATCCTCACTAACTCAGCGAATCAGAATAGAACACCGGTTCAAGCAGAAATATCATTAATTATGTGAGCCGGTGGTATCTCTTCGGATGACTTGGCCCAGAATCAAAATCTCCCTGTAAATAAATTTAAAAAAACTGTTCAGTGACGTTTATGTGATAAAGCACAGTGTTAGTGATTTTTAATTGCCGTGGGAATAGGGTGTTCATGCCAGGAATTCTCAGAGCTAATTTCTTCATATATTTTGTTATAGTATCTCACGGAAGCAATTTGTTACACCCACTGAGTTGAATAGTTGATTTCGCCGGTTCATCTCGTTGGCCTTAGCTTAGAACCGGCGGCACACTGATTTTGATGTTCTACGAGCTGCATTTTGTATTTACATATGTTGAATAAAATTTTTCATTTATATTTATAGTATAGCGAACAATGGAGCAGGTGGATTTCCCACATAGTATTACAACACCGTCGCCCATGGACAACCGTGCCGTAAACCGCGCGTTGCTTGTGTTGCCGACTTTTCACGCCACTTACATTTGACGCATACACACATACATACATGACATTTCAGGCGAATGGAACGACATATGCAACGAATTTCAGCGTATACTCTTTGTTCGCTCGTTGCGTGCGGACCGTGTGTCCGCATGTGTCTCCGCCTTTATCGTGAACGCGCTTGGACCCCGATATGTGGAGCCTCCCGTGCTTGATATTAAGGTAAGAATGCATTTTTTTATAGCTTCGGGCTAGTAACATAATGGTAAAATAATAATATTCTATTAAATATTTTTTACTTGTAATTCTAAAAAGTTGTCGCCTGTTGATAAGAGATCACCGCCGCCCATAGTCAACCACGCTGCATTTCTTCGCTAAAGTGCTTGATGCCTTATTTACTCAATAAAACATAATATAAATACTATTTCGCTCTGGTATTCTTAGTATCCGTAGTATTAATTTGGATATTATCGAATTTATTCAATTGATTGAATTGCATAAACGCTATAGGCCGCATGGGAGGAGTCAACCTGGAAGACGTCTCTTCTGTTTGTGTTATCTCCGGGAGTGGATCCCACGGCCGCGCTTATCCAGCTGTCGCAGGACGTGAAGATGTTTGACAAGTTCCAATCGCTCTCTTTGGGTCAGGGTCAGGCGCCCACCGCTGCTAGGTATGTTGGATAAACTATAGTCAAAAACATAACAAAAACATAAGTAAAAAACATGTGTGTTAAGTTGCGTTGTTTTTCCAATATGATTTCTTTAGAAGTTTAGTTTGAAAAGGCAGGCGCCATGAATTTACATAATTTGAAATTAAAATAAATATACCTATTTAATAGGCTAGAACTGCGGCTGTTTACTGGTTAACTTAAAACGAGTACTTTTTAAAGTATCGATAAATTTTACAGGATGCTGACGACGGGCATGCGCGATGGCGGCTGGGTGTTTCTGGCCAACTGTCACCTGGCCTGCGAATGGCTGGGCTCCATCCGCGGCCTAGACAACCCCAAGATCCACCCGCGGTTCCGCCTCTGGCTCTCGTCCATGCCCGACGACAAGTTCCCGCTGAACGTGCTGCAGCGGAGCATAAAGATGACGACTGAGCCACCGCAGGTCGGTGCGGTCAGAGCTCCCGGGTTCGATCCCATCAATTTCAATCGGGGTACTGCAGCTACTAGCTGAGCCCATCCTTGCCATATAAATTATTAAAATAGCGCAATTGAAAATTGTATTTGGTGGTGAAAATTTAGATGTAATTAACGCGATTATGTTTGTTAATTTTCAGGGTCTGAAGGGTAATATGGTGCGTATATTCTCAAACTTGAACGAGGATAAATTTGACGAGGCAACGCCGAAATATCGTCGTCTCCTGTTCTGCGTCTCTTTCTTCCACTGCTCGCTCATCGCCAGAAAGAGATTCAGGCAATTGGGATACAACGCTGTTTACAGTTTCAACGATTCTGATTTTGATGTAAGTGTATTCATTTATTTGATATAAAATCTAGCGAATGAATCGGCTAAAATGTTTTGATTTGAAAATTGCCGCGCCTTGAGCCGTCACTGTCAAACGAAATGTCATGTCATTTTGGTGGATCGCAATGGCGGTAAAGAGTGATTAAAAGTTATGTTGTGTAAACACTAAATCTAGTTTATTAAGTTGTGTGAATATAGAAGTGTTCTTAACAGACTAAGAAACACTAGTTGCTTTACAAATATTATTAATGTATAATATATTATATTAAAATGTAAGTAAAGTACATTTGTCTATAAATGGCTTTGATGTGCCGGGACTCTGATATCCTCACTTACTCAGCGAAACACTAACTAATAATTCATGCTGAGTATTCTGTGAACCCATAGTATCATTTTTGACAAGTCACACCATCCTGTGCGTGAACATTTACGTCAGCTTGGCTCTCCCGCGGGTGCAACAGTGTTACGAAACTCGCTCGGCAACTGTCAAGTCCTTGTAAAGGTCATATTTAACTTTAAATTATCTTCAGACTTAATCTAATCCAGTACTACTGTGTTTTGCTGAGTGAGTGAGGATATCGAAGGGCCTTAATAATTACCGCTTAAGCTACATAAAAAGCCGGCTACAGAACTAATGCGCCGACTGGTGCGGTTTTTTTTTGGGTGGTGTTGTCTTACCATATAGAAGACCCTCCGTTGTCTTCTATACCATAAAAAAGTACTATCAATGGCTGCAAAGCTCTTATTTGACAGGTATCGGATAACCTGTTGGCGAATTACCTCGAGGAATACGAAGAGGTCCCGTGGGACGCTTTGAGATATCTGTTCGCGATCATCAACTATGGAGGTCACATCACAGACGACTGGGACAAACGGGTCCTAATTGCCTACATCAACCAGTTCTTCTGCGAAGACGCGCTAGAGACGCCATTCTATAGGTGATATTTTTATACAGTCTTTTATAAATCGATGTGAAATATTTTTTTTTTAACGGACAAAGTATGTGACGAATCTTTATAGTGTGAAAAAACTACCGTCCAACAAAATAAGATTCATCTTGTTTCTAGGTTGAATAAATTTACGCTATTCTATTTTTTATATTTAGCGGACAACGGAACAGGTGGGTCTCTTATGTGGTAAGAGAACACCGCCACCCATCGCCAATCGCGCCATTTCCGCGCATTAAGTGTGTTGTCGGCTTTTTACGGATTTTAAGCGGCATTTTTGAAGGCCTCCGATATCCTCACTCACTCACCGAAACTCAGTAGAGGCACCTTTTCAAGTATAACTACGGCGAGCCGGTCTAATTAGTGCGTCCGCATATGCTTCAGCATGGTTTACGCACGGGTATAATTAATTTTTTGACTATTTCTAAACCTGAATATATTTGTAAACATATTTATGTAATTACTGTTCAAGTTATTGTTGATGTCAGACTATCGAGTATCCCGTCGTACCACATTCCCCGCGACGGTAGCTTGGAGTCGTACCGCGACTTTTTGGATCTGCTGCCGGCCTATGAGCGCGCTGAGTCTGTCGGGCAGCACGCATCCGCGGATGTCGCTACGCAGGCGCAGGTATTGATTCTTCATTAGAATAATATTAAGATTTTCTGGCTTGTCTACAGCAATCACTTACACTTACCCAAACAAAAGAAACACGAAAAAAGCATACAATATTGTCTAATTATTAATATTGGTAAGTGAAAAAGGAACCCAAATTGTGTTAGGTACACAATTTGGGTAAATTGTGTTAGGTACACAATTTGGGTACACTATTTAAGATTATCTACATAAATGGAGTGGGTTTTTATGGTATAGTAAACAACGGAGCAATTGGATTTTTTTAATGGTAAAAGAACATCGCCGCCCATGGACAATCGCGCAAGAGACCGCGCATTGGTTGTGTTGCCGACTTTTTACATAACGCGGCATATTTAAGAGCGTCAACAGTATAAGTACCGTTTCGATTACAATCACTTTTTCACCCTGTGTATTCTGTGAGGCCGTTGCATCACTGCGGACGAGCCAATCCAATAATTAGTGCATCAAAATATCGCATTCATTATTATTTAATCAGTCAATTCTCTCATCAAATACATTTAATTGTTTACCCGATGTTCGAATCTAGTGCCTCCTACGCGGAACTGTAACCACTATAAAACTATCTCTAACAAAGTTATCTGTAAATTCATTTTAAGATGTCTGGAATCAAATTCCTGCAGCCGCAACTAAACCTAATAACCATTGTATTACAAGTCCTAAGGATTAATTGTAATATATTTTGATTTGAAAAAATACAGTAGAGTTTCTTCTCGATTCTTCTACGCTGATTTTCTTCTGAATTGGTGGTTTATTTATGAATATACTTCATTCAAACGAGCTTCATTGAAAATAAAATTGAATAAAAATATTTCTTTATTGTTTTATTTATTCTTTTAGGATGCCCTGATTATGTGTTCGACGTTGTTCGCCTTGGCTTCGACCGGCGGCGGCGGCGGCGGAGGCGGGGAAGATCAAAAGGTTGTACTCTCTGATAA